>JZLH01S0068220.1:105170-120543 GCA_001188425.1 Eucidaris tribuloides
TCATTACCTTGCTGGAATGTCACAGGTGCCTTGTTTGGCAAGTGTTTCCACTTTTCAGTTCTTCACTGAATTAAATTGAGAGTTTTGTGCTCTTTTATCACCAGTGTTCTTGTTGTTTCATAGTTTACTGTATCTCATGCTTCATTCAGCCCATAATTAACGATACTACATAAACAGTGTAGAAGCCCAATTAAATTTTTTTTTTTTAAACTTTGCTATCAGACATATCTGACAGTATCTAAAAGGACAAATAAACACCCTACAACACAAAACTTCAGACAGTTATGCTGTCACTCGTAAAATACACGTACAGATAAAAATTAGCAAATTGTCAGCGGATGAAAATTCTGCAACACAGCAAACTATGGGGGAAATGGGGAATGGTAGCTCCATGATTTTCAATTTTTGAAAGCATATAATGATTGTTTTGAACTGCAATTTTTTTTCAGTGCTTTATTTTTAGACCTTATCAGAGACACTGGTAGCATGGGGAATCGTGTAGTTCATTTTTTTTTTATATATTGGAAACATTGTTTTATGATGACTTCAAGTTTGAAAAGCAGGGTTGGCCGGTAAATACCGGGTGGTAAATACCGCCTTGCTATTTTTGACAAAAACGGGAAATACTGGGAAATACCGGGAAATACTATAAAAAAGTTATTTCTTGAAGGATAATAACTCAAAAATGTAGAGATTGTTGTTCAGTAAGTGTGATTCAACAGAAAATACAACAAAAAACTAACTTAACTGATGGTGGGGATCTAGGAACTCATTCTGATTGGTTGGACAAATTTTCTACACAGCCAAATCAATACTAAAAATATGAAAATATTAAAATCACCTGCTTTTATTTTAGAAATTGTTTTCAATCATTTCAGTCTGCAAATATCTGAATTGTTCCATAAGTCTAGAACACTTAAAACAGCATACCCCATAGACAGATATTGATTTTGTCCCTGTATATTAATTCTGCAAGATGAGGGCCGCACCCCACAAAAAAGCTGCATGCAACACCTGAATAATGTACAGTGTAGTTCTGTACAGACAGTATGTGAAATAACACTGAATTAAATTATCAAAATTGAAAAGAGGTTTTTAACAGTCTTTTTATTTGAAATTTATCAGTTCAAGGTGAATTTGTGAAAGAAGAGCCCAAATGAAGGGCATTAATGGCCTTTTTAGTTGACCTCATACAACTTAGAGTACACTGCTTGGTATCGCCCACGTATTTCCCAGGTATTTCCCAGTATTCCCCAGGTATTTCCCAGTATTTCCCGGTATTTCCTGGTATTTCTCAGTATTTCCCAGTATTTCCCGGGATATTGCCAACCCTGTTGAAAAGGGACTTTTGAGACCTTCAAAGCCGACAGTATCTGAAACATAACTCATTGCATGTCCGGCAGAAGGACCCTAGCATGTGTTCCCAACAGAAGGGTCTTAAAGGGTACCAACACCCTAAAATCAAATTTGTATACAGCTAGAATACACAACAAATAACCACTATTCAGTTGTCATAGCTCGTGAAGTGATCATATTTTGATAATAATCTTCATAACATTTTGGAACTCAGTTCCGCGCGTTCAATCTCAGTTCCGTAACCGCCTGTCATATGCGTGCGCGTTCTGGCTATACGCGTACGTTTTTACCAAAACTATCGGAGTTCGGGATCGAGCAGACCGATCATCGTACGTAGTATGCACGGTGTGTACGAACTATACGCTGCGCTGTGTCACGTACCTTGTCGAAAAACATTGCAAAGTTTCAGCCAGTCTATCTCAAGCACTACATCCAAAAAAAGTTGCAAAGTGTGAGACCTCTCGGTCGCAAATAGTGATTGTTTCAAGGGTCGAGACTCCGCCGAAAGTGCAAACGTAACAGATTGTCAGTCGGCTTGTTGGAGAAACTCGCGTGCACTTGCACAGGTTCAACTCGGATGTCGAGCTTACAACAAGGCAATTGATCAGAAATGGATGAAAACAGAGGCCTGTATTGAGGGATGAACACACATTTTAATGCCTATGTGCTTCCTGTAGGCTAATCTAAATGCCACAATCCGGGGCCATGGATTATTATTTGGAGGAAAGTCAATCAAACTTGGTGTTTGCGGTGCGAGTAATGTCCCATGTCTTAGCCTTGTGCAGCTGAGCATGCCTCGCCGGTAAAACGTCGCCGGGTGGTAGGGTGGTAGACTGAACGGTGTGTGGTGGTGACACAACGTCATTATTTTGCAGAATCACTTCTTACGCGATGCGCGCCCGTCCTTTTGTTGTGGACTTACCCACGTTTACTTTGAATTACCGCTTTCAATAATTTAACCCTTTCAAGTTTATTCAGTACAGGTTGCTACACGCCGTTAATAAATTGACAATACCATTCCCGCCGACTGATTCAAGAATAGCACAAAAAGGATCCGGGTCTTTTGATAAAAAATATATGTACCTGTTGGCATTTTTTGCCATTTATACAGCGTCCCTATCAAGACAAATCAATGCAAATTAATGTATTTTCAAGTTCATAAAAAACATGCGTGGGGAGTAGAACACTCCATTTACCCACAAATATTAACCAATCCGTAGCCTACATGACTTTTGTATGTCACACTTCAGAATGAGAAAACTAAATGTATGATGAAGCTAAATGTATATCCTATAGCTTACTGTATATCGTATAATTATATTTGTATAATTGTCAGTCAGAAAATCTCCGGGAGGAAATATTAGGCCTGCAAGTAAAAATACCGAAGGTAAAAATTTAAATTGAATCGCAATTTTCGTTCAATATTGACCCCAAAATTAAATGACTTTGCAAACGTCATATCATGAAGACTTTTCACAACATTTAAATGAAAATTGCACTCCCAAAACGGGAACACAAACTTTTGTGTCTATATGGACTGGTGGCGGGGAACTGGTCGCACAGTATTCGCAGACACCCCCCCTGCACACACAACACTCACACGTTATCAAATTATTTGGAATTTGTTCGGATAGAGTTTTAAAACATTGCACATCAGGGTTGCTTAAGCTAGTGGCCAGGTCGGACAGTAAAATTGGGCGACAATGATTTTTTTATTAGGTCCCGGACGTCGTACCTTCGCACTCGAGCCAAACGGCACTGTTATCGATTCAAGACGTTTTGACAGGGAAAATATCGATAGCCCAATCGATCGATTGATATATCGGATTGACTCGATAAGTCTATGTCAAAGTCGTTTTTTACTTTATTTTGCTTATGAAATTTACATTCAAACCTCGAATAAATAAAAAATTGAAGTGATCATAATGCTAATATTTTGCCAGAGGGCATGGCAACAAATATATTCTAATGTATAGCAAATAATTATCGGTGTTGGTACCTTTAACCCTAAATTGAACTCACTTGAAAATTAATGTTTTCTTTTTTTTTTTTTTTTTTTTCTTGCATGAAATCAAGTAGTTGCAATTGGTTTAGGATGCTTTCTTCAGTCTGTTTTAAAGTGCACACATATATTTAAAATAAGGCAATATTTCTCTAATCATCAGAAAATTTATTGTTAAGGCCCTTTATATCGGTACGCATACTACAGGCCCATTTGTGCCGGACATGCAACAAAATATTCTGTACATATACAACGACCTGGAATGACCAAAACAATACAATTCATTCCTCACGAACCAAGGTATACAAAAACCAAATACAATATACTTGATGAAATACTCAAAATCACAAGATGCACATACTACAACTGAACAAATGTGACTGATGACACAAATGACGTAAAACCAAGAGCACGAGCCAGCTTCGTTTGATAGTGCTTTGTGTAAATATTGATCATGTGTACACAGAAATCGACAGCGCCTGGTGAAGTGTGCATTACCCCAGGTCCACAGTGAATTGGGGAAATCATTGAAATATTGATTTTTAACGGGATATGCCAGCTGGTTATTCCGTCCACTTGAAAGAAGTTACTGACAGATGACAGCGAATGATGGGTACACAAATGACTACATATTATTACTGAAATGCATAGAGTATGGCAACACAGCTTCTGACATCTTCAGAAAATGTGTCTTGCACATCTTCACCCCAAGACCCAAACGTGTGCCAAATTTTATGAGCATTGGTCAAAAAATGAGGAAGTAGTTCGATCTGCAAGATTTGCAACGGACTGACCGACCGCCCGACCGACCGCCCGCCCACCCGCCCGACCGCCCAACCTCATGTTGATTTCTATATACGCCTTCAAACTTTGTTTGGCGGGGGTATAAAAATTATCACCTATACTGTAAAAGAGATTAACCTAAACCTACATGTATGAAATATGACTTCTTGCATTTATCCCAATAGAGTATTGAACTGGTATATGCAATGGTTGAATACACTCAAACATCACTAATGACAGCGAATGACGGTGCACAAATGACTACATGTGAAGGGAGCTAAAACATTTTTGTTTTCTTAGTTTTATTCAATTGTATAAGTTGTAAAGTGCATTTGTGAAATTGGAAATGTGCTATAAAAGAATTAATTGTCATGTAATGTAATGTGATTACTGAAAGGCATAGAGTAAGCACTGATGACACTGAAGAAAAATGAATATACTGTAAAATAGATTAACCTAGTCTAAACATATTGACCAGGTACAGTGAAACCTGTCTTTAATGGCCAGCAAAGGGAAACAAAAATGTGGCCTTTACAGACAGGCGGCTGCTATAGACAGGTTCTTTAACACATGATCTGCCTCAAGGGGAATCATTTTAGTGGCCACTATAGACAGGTTGACTGCTATAGACAGGTTGCCGCTAAGACAGGTTTGACTGTATGAATTATGACTTATCATAGCAATTATCCTGATACAGTATTCTACTGGTATGGCTGAATACATCCAAATATGATATCTGATTGCAAGTAATGGCCTGAAAGCCAACAATGAAACTTGAAAGCCATAAAAAGAGAAAACACTTACATGTATCATCAAATTTCATTAACAATGTTAGACATAGTTTTGATACACTGGTTTAACAATGTATTAGATATCAAGTTTGTTTCCTCTCACAAGCCCAGGAATGAAATATTTCATTAACCTTTCTACCTGCATTTTCAACTGCCTGCAATTATTTAGCAGGCATTACCTTCAGGCCTGAGTCAAAACGTTTATACGACGTTCACACGAACGTTAAATGCAAAACGTTTTGCAATTTTACAATCCGTTTAATCCCATAATTATTGCAATTCCATTAAATGCTCAAGTTTTGTGTTATGTGATATAGCAATTTTGAAAAAAAGGTGATAAGTGCTGCAACTGCTTACTGAATTACTGTGTAGTGCTCAGCCATACTTAGCTTGCATTATCAGCTGGATATACATTGAACCTATCAATCAGGACCACCCTCAAACGAAGCCTACCAATTATAACACCTCTGTGTTTATTCACTACCGCCAGACATCTTGGCTATTGGTTTAATACCATCCTTGTTGTGTTTACTAGACCATAGAATAATTTCTATGGTTCTTTGTATACAGGTACTTTATTATCACTGGACTCATACAATAAACATTGAAATAACGTTAACTTACTTCTGGTTTTCAATGTTCTTTATTGTTGTACTTAATATAAGACCCCGCAAATATCACAATTACGTTTAAACGTTTTAAACGTTTTGGGGAACAGTTTAAAATATTTCAAACAAAAAACGTAATAACTCAGGCCTAATTACCGTTTTTCCTGGGTTGAACCAACTTTGCCACTGTTGTAAAAGAGACATGAATAACCTTTTTTGAAAACACTGGGCAACTTAACCCTTCGTCTACTGCAGGTTGTCGGTTGTCCGGCAGAAGGGCCATAGCATATGTTCCCAGCAGAAGGGCCTTAACAGTAAATTTTCTCTAATTTGAGTAATATTGCCTTATTCGATATTTTCACTTAAAATACTGACAGAAGGATCTAAAAATATCATACTATTTTGATTTCATGTGAAAAGAGCCAATGGTTTCCAAGCTGGGAACCATTTAATAGTGTTAAGGCCCTTTTGCCGGGAACATATGCTAGGGCCCTTCTGCCAGACAACAGATGAGTTGACCTTTTCCCAATTTAACCATACTTACTTTTTTTAACTACATTTCCAAAGGGATATAATGATACTGCTTCTGTGGCATGTGGAGGGACAATAGATTGCCAGAGTTTAAACTTTATGCCTCGCAAAACCACTTTTGAGTTATTAATCAATGACAGAAATGAAAGAAAACAATCTACATCTTGTTGTGCTACAAGTAATGGGGCATGCAGAGGATTAATAAAAGTTTCTGGGATACATGTTTCCATAGTGTGGTTAATGTCACAAAACTTTGCTGAAATAACAATACAAGCAAAGGACATTATAGCAGGTCAACTGGACAAATAAATAGTGACTGAGTACAAGGCATACATATTAAAGGCACCTACCTGCAGCTGAAGAAAGGGTATATTGAAGAAAGAGTGTAGGTATTTCAATCCAAAGCCATTTCTCATGGATGATTCTGCCATCTTAACGTACGCTGACCCAGGAGGTCTGGAAAGAAAAACATACATATCATTATCAAGTGTTTTGTAATCAAATATATGATTACAGGAATATGTCTGAAATTATATCAACTCTTGAAAAATGACAATATTTGCCCATATATTGAGGGTTAATGTTGTACCCATTATTTTAAATTGGGGCATAAATAATGAAGTGACGGAACTGCCACTTAGCAAAGACTGTCCCATAATTGCCATTTTTTAATGATTTATGATTGAATACCCTTTTTTCATGGAAACCTGCATGAAATAATGTTTCTGATTTTATATTGAATGTACAGGTAAAACTATTTTCAACTCTCTGAGAAAATGACACTTTATGGAATTTATATTACATGACACATGGGGAGCTGCTCGCATGTGACATCACAAAATTAGAACTTTCAAAATTCATAACTTGTGCCATTCTTTGGTGGATTTTCGCCAAAATTTTGTTAATATATTTCTCTCATTTTTTGCCTATTATTTAAACTAATTTGACACCAGGGTGGACTTCCCCTTTAAATTGAGTTTTGGCATTGATATCTCACCTGTCCAGCTCTTGAATAAAATACTCCACTTCCTCTGCATAGACGGCGCGGTGTTCCCCCATATCTCTGAAGTTAGCCATCACAAGTACTGGTATATGATGAGGGACTTTGGGCAATTCTATCTGAACATACTTCCATGTCCTTTTGTGGCAAGGAGAAGATATCAAGAAAAATGCATTTTTAGTAGGACCTTTTATTATTTATCAGTATTTTCAATTATCAATATTATTTTTATCATTTTTACTATCATAATTATTATTACTATTTATAGTGCACTTCTGAACAAACACGGTTATAACAAAATTCCTGTTACAACAAAGTAAAATTCAGGTCCCCTCAAAATTATCTGTATATCTATGTACTTTAAATGTTCGGTTATAATGAAATTTTGATACAACAAAAGAAAACTGCCGGTCCTGAGGACCTTGTTATGACAGGAGTTGCCTGTATACACCAATCTCCTAAATTATGGCCAATCCTAAATTTGAGTGTTCCTGCAAACAAAATCTATGTTAGGGAGAATATTGAACGTGGGAGAAGACAAAAGATTTCTACTCTTCCTACTACTACTACTCCTACCTCTACTACTACTATTACTACCACTATTATTATTATTAGTCCTTACCACTGTTTTGTGATGTCCAACATCATGACAACTCCATTCGTTCCTTTGTACACATCCAGGAAGGTGGCGTCCAGACATGGGTCATTGTCCTTGTCTTCTGCTGTGTCTTCCTTGTTGTCTATCTTTAGCGTGTTCCTTTCTTTCTTCCGAGGCTTGCCCTTGTCCACTACATCCCATACCTCCACCTTCACCACATCGTCCGTTGCTGCACAAGACAAAAATGTTCAGAAATTCACCATTATCTGGCCAAGATATGATGACACAAATCATCGTACCCTGGAGCACCAATAAAGAAATCCGCCAGTTTGTAGTATGTTTTTTTTTTCAGTGCTGTACCCTGGGTTGCCAGACTGTTTGAAAGTTATTTTTGTAGTGTGCTTTTTCATGTTGTAAATATCTTCTTGTGCAAAAATGTTTTAAAGCCCAAGTTTAGTTTTAGGGATTTTTTGTTATTTGAAAGCTTTATGCCCCAAGGTCATAACCCTGCAATAATAGATTCTGAATGTCTTTAGTTTTTTTTTTTAATTAATTAATGAAAAATCTACGTGGGAACACCCCCAAATTTTACATTATAGCATCTAAAGGGTTAAAAAGGTACTTTAAAGGTTTACATGTGTTATACCTCATCTGAAAGAGCAGACGCAGCTCTTTCAAGATGAGGATTACTCATATAACCTTTTTAACACCTTTGGATGCTATAATATAGAATATAGTCAAAAATGTCGGGGGTCCCCCCCCCCGACATTTTTCATTAAATAATTAAAAAAAACACCCAAGGACAAAAAAAAAGTATATGAGTTATACCTCATCTGAAAGAACCAAGTCTGCTCTTTCAGATGAGGTATAACACATGTAACGTTAAAGCCTTTTAACCCTTTAGATGCTTTAATGTAAAATTTTGGGGGTGTTCCCACGAAATTTTTCATTAAATTAATTAAAAAAACTAAAGACATTCAGAATCTATTATTGCAGGGTATGACTTTGGGCATAAAGCTTTCAAATAAAAAAAAAAATCCCCAAAACTAAACTTGGGCTTTAAGTGGTCGTTTTCCACAGTAAAAATACTTACTTCAACATCATCTCACTTGACTTTCTCTCATACTATGTCTACGTACATGTATGTGTTGTATACTGGTACAACATCCTCCCCATTACTATACAACCGCTAATTGACATGAGAGGGCACTACACAACTTGGTATCTCGGTTGGGGGGGGGGGTGGGGGGTTCAACGGTACCCCAAGGAACCGCATAGTTCATATCTTCCTTTCTCTTTGGCAATAACCAGCTTATGGAATATGGATACTCATGCCACATTGTCTGTTGCTGCTTGAGACAAAAAAGTTTACAAGATCACCATCACCTAGCCAAAATACCTTCCCTTTTCTTCATAGTTCTTCACAGATTAGTTCAAGGATGCCAGTAATAATCCATGAAAAGGCCTGAAATTTGCATAAAGTGAAATTTTTGTATAATAGTCCTGAAAATTTCCTGAAAATTCCTGAAAATAGATTGCAAAGGCCTGAATTCCTTTTGCCTGATAAATGGCAACCAACTGACTATATTTCAACACCAAAGCCTAATCAGGTCAGTTCTGTGGTAAGTATACAATATGAAAACATTTCACAATTTATTGCAGGACTTCCCCCACGCCCCCCCCCCAAAAAAAAGGCAGGCGGCTAGCACCTTTAGTGTAAAGGCACACAAACTGTATAATAATTACAAAGGAATTCACACATGCCCACTCTGAGAAATCCATAATTTCAAAGCAATAATTTAAGCCTACAACTTACAAGCTTAAAGATACATTATAACAAACACAATGCATTTCATATGCACATGCTTCATTCATTTTGGGTGTCTTTAATTGTAAATGGTCAACATGGTCATACATAGATACACAAACACAGAGACCTACACAGACACAAACACCACCACATAAACACACACAAACACAAAGATGTATACATAAACAAAGTACAAACACAAACATTCATGAATCACACAAATTAAATGATATCAGTTTTAATCACCCTTATAGTTCCAGTGAATACTTGCTACTTGTATCTCTGCAGTGGGCAAATATTCTTCCCGAAACTTTTCTCCCTGTAGACGGTGAAAGAGGGTTGATTTCCCTGTGTTGCGATCACCTTTGATGATAACTTTCACTGAAAACAAACATGAAGAGAATATTTTGATAACATATTGTAGTCAAAATATATCAATATATTGGATATTTTCCAGTTGCAACTGTTGCATGAGGCTTTTTTTAAATGGATCTACACTCTAATTCTTGCTTGCATTCTCTTGATTTTATAACAATTCAATATTTTAATAAATATGTTTTCAAATCATATCAAAGAGTGTTTGTTTATAGTGTACATAAAACTGTTCATTTCTGCTAGTTTGTATATCTCATTTTGTTTGCTTTTTAAGAACATATCAAACATGGGAAAAATGCACTTTCATGACAGGCCTTCCATACTTACTGTTATATTGGACCCCCTTGGCAAACTTCCGCTGCAGGCTTTGACCCATGGTCTGCATGCCCGTAGGCACACTGGGCCGAGAATCCCCCTGTTCATTGGTCACTAGTTTCTTCAATGCGGAGAACATACTGCGTTGTTGTTTTCTTCCACGCTAGTCCAAATAAATGTGAACCATCTGTCAAACGATACAGGACACAATCAATTCTCAGATAAATGCACAAAATGCAATAAGCCTGTATGTATGTCAGGTTTAAAGAGGTTTCTTTTATACATAGTATTATGTTTGTCAACTAGTCTTTGTCACTGGTACATGTATGTTTATTAAACTGTAACTCATTATAACAGAGGTCATTGTAAATCATGAACACACTGTTGATTAACAGGCAACCCCTTCGGCTTCACATCAAACCAGTCAACCAGACCCGATTCATACTACATGTATGAAAAAAATGTACAAAAACCTAAACGCTAATTATTTCTATAGCAGTTGATTTTAAGAAACTCCTCGTAATTAACTAATTACTTCACAAGTTTGGTTCAGATAAAAACGATATAGCAAGTGTTACTATAAATTTTTTGCTAATTATGAATACGGTATCTGTTAGCTCTGCAATAAACATATTTCACTGTGGTTTAACAAATACAATTATAATGCCTCCAAATGGACTTTGTGCTTTCATATTTATGAATTCATGTAATATCTACACATTTTTCATGTAAATTTTGATCCATTGCTCCCAAAATCATAAAAATAGTTCTACAGTGGGTACCCCTGTGAGTTTAGTCTTGTTCGATTGAAAACTATCTGTACGTTACAAAAATGTGCTTTTTAGGGGGTAGGTGCTTTGATGTAGATGTGAGGCCACTTTAAAATGACCCTACTTTTTAACTCCAATTTTTAAAATATTTTGATTCAGATTTCTGTTAGTATTACTACAGTTAAGCCTGTTATCCGATCCGATACCATCCCGAGAATGAGAATCTCGGCAGTTTCTCGGAACTAATCCAAACCCATACTGTGATAACTTGTTTGATGTCATTTCTCGATTAAATGGCGGGGTAAAAAAAAAATTGCACCTTCTTGCTGGGATTTTATACAGTGGGGAATTTTTGGACGTTGACTTCTGTGTTCGTGCTTTAGCTTTTAAATCAGGTTTTAGCAGACTCTGCCAAAATGTCACAAGACACAAAATTCCAGACTGATAACAGGCTGCAAAGATAAAGGATCTCAGGGTTACCATTTTGACCTGTACTACACGTACATGTATGTATCATACAAGTAGGTCAGTGGAGCTTGTTTCCAGGCATACAGGTGAAGGGTCATCAGGCCAGCAGGTGGAGAATATTTTATTTGCTCTTCAGCAAGGGTGGTTTACTCATTCAACCTCCCTAGTGCAACGTTGTGTGTATCAGGGAAAAAAATACAAGGGGGCGGGGGCGATTTCGCCCCCGAAAGGAAGAAAAGCGCCCTGGAAATTCTGAAAAATCATGGTTTCGGGGGCGACAATATCCAATAAAGCCGCCCCGGAAATTAGGCCGCCCGATCTAGTGACTATCGCTGCGGACGACTTTCGCAAAATGGCCAAAAAAACAAACATGCCTGGCACCTGAAAACCAGCCCAGAACATGGGAAAGTACAATCTAAGAATATATTTTAAGGTTGCTTTGGAACTAGTCTGACTGCCAAACTATTATTCATGGATAATCAAGAGTTACGATAGCTAACTAATGCATGTTTGCATGTTCCCTGCTGCACACAGGCATGGTATCTAGACTAAACAATAGGCGACGATAATCCGTCTCTGGCACTGAGCCCAGACATTCCTTTGTCTGCATTCAATAGCTTGGGGCTCGGGTTCAAAGTCCACTGCTAGAGGTCAAAACATTTCTGAGAAAATGTGTATGCTGTCTTATCGTCTTTTTAAGTTTTTTTTTTTACTTGATGCTACAACTAAACACAAATGTATTATTACATTGCTAGGACATCAATTATTATAGCCATCTATTTTAGCTTCATTTTTCCTGATTCTTTTCCTTCTAAGATGTTGTTCTTTTTGTTTTTTTCTCGTCTTTTTTTTCTTATTTTCTCTCCCTTCTACTCCTCCTCTTCTCCTTCCCTTCCTTTTTCCCCTTTTCCTTTTCTTCTTCTCCTCCTCCTCCTTCTTCCACTCCTGCTTTATTTTCCTTTTTTTCTTTTCTTTTCTTTGTTTTTTTCTTTACTTTTGTTTCCTCCTTAATTCTTGTTTTGTTCCCTTCTTATTTTTTGTTAATTTGTCTTCCTTTTCTGTTTTTCCTCCCCCCCCCTCCCCGAGTTTATAGACTAGTCCAAGGAATACTGCCTTGACAGAATTTTCTGATGTTTTATGCAGTCTTCCTCAATTCCAAATTTTCCTGATGAAATAATGTAATTTTGTTTTATAGATTTTTTTCTGTTGTATTTGTTTGTTTTTTTATCTGGAATTTGAAATAAATTTGAATTTGAATTTGAATTTGAATAAAAACTAGCTTTTAATAAGGCAATCACTAAAAATAAAATATATCATTGTGTTCAATTCAGGTAAGTACTGTGAAAAGTACCCCCTCCCCCACAATTTTAAAAACCCAAAGTAGCCCCCCCCCCTCCAAATTTTTACTGAGTGGGAAAAAAGATCCCTTAAAAATGAATTTTCCCCCCTGCTGTGTACAGTACATGTATGTCAAATAACTTTATATCCTGGAAGTGGTCATCAGTAAAGTCATCATAAAACAATTAATTATTAAGAAGTGGAAAAGTAGCCCCCGAAAAATGGAGCCCCCAAATGAAAAAAGTAGCCCCCGAAAGTTCAAAAAGTAGCCCCCAAAATTTTCACAAAAATTGATTTTGGAGCCCCCGAAAGAAAAAAATTATTTTTTTCCCTGGTGTGTACACGATGTTGTCAAGGCAGTGGTATTGCCTTGACGTTATATCCTGACTGATGGATCCTGTCAAGTATCCAAGTAGACGTAGAAGTATTGTCGACAACTGAGAATCCAGATGATCCGAGAAATCCCGGTAAGCCATGACATTATGTCGAGACAGACTGAGCCAAGCAAGTCGACTCGAGCTCGAGATAACACCCCTGAGAGTGAGTACAGTAACTATTTATGTTCCCTTAGATCTACTTTCTTTTCCCCATTTTTTTTTTCATTTTCTTCTTCAGCACATAAGGACATTTTCACTTGATGTGTTATGCGCTATAGCAGATCATATTCATCACATATTATTTTATCATATGAAATATGATTTAATCATTCAATTGTCACATTCATTTCATCGGGTGAGGTACCTTATGCAAACATGTCATAGGGACAGTGGTTACGTGTCACGCGAGCGTACCACCATACTAGCTTTCCGTCCTTCTCGGAGGAGTAACTAAAAACTCAGAAAATGTTTAGAAAAACTCCTCCGACATGTCTGAGTCCAAGCAGACAGATTTTTCAGTCTAACTAAGCAGGCAGCAGCTTCGCCCTCGCCCTCTCAGCCCTGCGAGGTGACAATACGTTATTAAAAACAAAATCACCAGACACAAGATCCAGATAGCAGCTTGCCCTACCCAGTCTACCAGGGGAGCTTGGCTGCGCTGGCACAGTAAACAGCACTAGCTAGCTGCAGCTGCTAGCTGCAGCCACGCATGCATATTGCATTGCATGCAGCAGAATCAGCTGTATCCGCACGCTAAAGCCGCAACGTACGCACGCGCGCCCGCTAGTGCGCTCATTCACTGTGGTACATTCAGCGCATACTGCACAACGGTGGTACAATAATACCTTGATTTTTCATACTTCTTCAAATCAAACACAATTCATTTCAGTAAAATATGAATACCTGCGTAATTACCCACGGTTACACGGCAATAGTCCTTCAAATGCAGACTGGAAAAAGCATTGTACACAATTTTTCTGTCCTTCTTATCGTTTTGTAGCAGCGTACGTACTTTAGTACGTGTACGACTTTGACCCAACAACACACCCTGTCGGGTCAGCCGCTCCGCCTGACGTCAAAGAAAAAGCCACATTATTTAAATTTTTGGGCCACATTTCACACTGATTGAACTCAAAGATAAATCTAAAGTAGGATTAAATCCCTGTCTTTACAAATTAAGGACAACAATGTTTGATTACACACAGCATATGCTTTTGAAATTATGCGTATTAATATTATTTCTGTGTGATTGCATTTCGCTGAAGTAAAACGTAAAGTCGCAAAAACAGGCCAAGTGCATACAATCTGCACGTAAGGTAACCGAGATCCCAAATACCAGCGAAGTTAAAGTGTAAGGACCTTTGACCTAATACTTTGCGGACTTTTCATTTTGTAAACAACGTGAGAGCACGCTGCATGTGCATTTACCGTTGTTTTGTGCCGTACAATTCTCAGCTCAATTACTTCTGAATCAGCAATTAATTTCGTACACGTACACACACAGTATATTGTATTGTGGCCGCACGCGATATTGAAAATGGATATGGAAGATGCTATAGCGGTGATGGAAGATTTGGAGGGTCGACAGCACGTGGACAGTTCTGCAATTGAACGAGAACAAGAATTTGAGCGAGCAACAGAATTTATGAAAACAGTTGCAGGAAATCTGGAAAAAGAAAAACTTTTGTATTTTTATGCTCGTTACAAACAGGTGAGCTGCAGCTGCATTGCATTGATCTGTGATTGAGTGTGACTGTCAGACTGTCTGATCTGATTCACAGTCACTCACTCATCACACTCACCATGCTCACAGTCACAGCTCAAACTCAGATTTTGAAATGTCATAAATTAACGTAACGTATAAAATATGAATAAATGAAAAAGATGTAGACTAGATCTAACACTAACAGTTACAATCATGGTGGATAATTCAATTGATCGTTTCCAAAGTGGAAAGACAGGACAAACAGAATATTGAGGGAAAACTTTCTATTTTCAAATTATTCATTATTAAAGGGACTGAATCGTGGCCATCGACCGGCCTGATGAGAACAAAACTCACGGCCGTCACCCTGTTCGCTAGCTCCGTTTCCAGTGGGTGTGTTGATGTGTTGCGAAACCAGTTCGATGCACGCAGGCTATCTGAATATCTGACAGTGTTTGAAATGGAACAAATAAACACCCTAGAACAAAAGCGTTTGGGACAGGGTTATGCGTCACTAGTACAAGTATGTGCATAATACGAAATTGG
>JZLH01S0068220.1:121007-132117 GCA_001188425.1 Eucidaris tribuloides
GAAAAAAAACAACTCTGTATTAAGACAGAGAAAAGACAATGGTAATTTCAGGTTTGATTTATCAAACATTTTACTATAATTTGACACAACTAATGAACAAACCGTCTTTCTTTTTTCAATCTGTAACTCGTTTAGATTCTAAGTGTAGATCTAACTTAAAGGGACTGAATCGTGGCCATCGACCGGCCTGATGAGAACAAAACTCACGGCCGTCAACCCGTTCGCTAGCTCTGTTTCGAGTGAATACATAATATACGCGGTTGGAGTGTTTATTTCGTTGCATACTCAGCGGACCGCGATATGGAGCACACGCTAATACGAAAGAGCCCGAATAATCAATTCGGCACGTTTCGGTAAATTTGAAGGACCTCCTCTGAGTTTGTTGCTTCTCATTGGCCGTACTGAATACACGATCTGCCAGCTGCACTGTGCGTGAAAGTTCGACAATTTTTTAAACGGGTCTTCCACAGTGTTATATAGTGTCTTTAACTAATAGTATACTGGCAATAATACACCTATCAATTGTAAAACGCACCCCTCGACCCCCGGGAATGGTGCGTCATGGGTGGGTCATTTACCAACAAATAATGACGCAGGGTACCGTCATGGAAGCATTTGGTCCGTCACAGCATGGTGAATGGGGTTCGTCAGTTTGTATACGTTTAAATAGGCCTAGGCACAGTCATTATAAGAAAATGGTCCGTCATAGTCGAGACACACAGGTGCGTCATGGTATATGAAAATCCGACTCGCGTTTGACAAGTGACACACCATTCCTGGGGGTCGAGGGGTGCGTTTTACAATTGATAGGTGTATAAGTTGTGCTGTATTAAAGGATGCCAGATCACACACAACTTGTATTAGAGCATGCCTTCCACTTCTACCATTAGTTTCATACCAAGCAGGGGGATGGGGAGGTGGCCGCTCCCCTATTTTTTCAAACTAAGTAATGAAAATAGCAGGAATTTAACAGGTTTTTGAAAATTTTGCCAACCCCCCCCCCCCCGCCCCAATCGTTCATTTTGCAGGCAGAAAATGGTTTTGCTCAACCTTCTGCCCCCTGCTTATTGGATGATTGTTGGCTTGTAATTTGGAAGGGTAAAAAAATTTGCGGCGGAAAAAAAATAGTTTGGTCGTCAGCCCCCTGTCCCCTGCTTGTCAGATGCTGGTTGGCTGTAATTTGGCAGGAAAAAAAAAGGCTGGCAAAAAATGGTTTTGGTCGTCGTCGGGGGCCCCCTGCCCCTGCTTGTTGGATGCTGTTTGGCTTGTACTTGGCTGGTAAAATAATTTTCCCAACAGATTTTAAGCCCCTCCTAAGATTTTACCCTGGTGCTGCCCATGGTATCAAGTAGAGATACTAGTTGTAAAGGCTGATATAGGATCAGTAAACATGATACCCAACATTTCCCAACACAAGCAATACAAATAATTTCAGTATTTTGCATACATTCCTCCATGGTGGATGTCGTGCAAGACATTGTTCGGTGCAGAGCCTCTTACCCAAAGATTTGACAATTAGCACCATGCTTGCAGACTTGCAGTGATGGTTTAGACTCTAACGTGTAGATTAGACTAAAGTATGTAAGTCCTTGGGTGTACATGTCCTTTATTCCAGCAGCATCATTAATGTGCAGTAGATCAATTTTAAGGTTTTGTGTTCTCATTTTTCTCTTTAGGCTACTGTTGGAAAGTGCAATATACCCAGACCAGGAATGTTTGACTTTCAAGGCAAGCAAAAGTGGTAACTACATTTCTCTTCTCATTATCTTAAGTTTTGATGGTGATTTAGAAAAGAAAAACACCACAAACAAATTTACAATTCACAAAAAAAACATGCATTTACTGTTTTTGCAAGTGTTTAATGCTGTTGCAACCACATTTCTTTTCTTCACTCGGATATGACAGTGAATCATCTACAAGGTTGGATCTTAGCCCCCCCCCCCCCCCCCAACTCGAGGGTGATAAATGGACCAGGGGCAGTATCCCAACAGAGAAAATATGGTTAATTTTCGGCAGAACTTCTGCCCAGTTATGGCCTAGCAAGAGCTGCCAAGTGGTACTGATTTTATCTAAACAATTCTGCTGCATTTATGTTAGAATTACTGATTTTGATTCAAAATATGGCAAAAAATTTTAGCTGTGAAATTACTGAGAGGCATTGATAAAGTTGGCAGCTCTGCCTGGGGGACACTCGCATCCACCTTGAGAAGCAGAGAGTAAAAATATTCCATGCCATAAAGGATCCCAAGGCCTCATGTTTACTAGTCTTTGGTGCTTGAGCAGAAATAAGTGTGAGTTTGATTAATTGATTGATTGATTGATTGATTGATTGATTGATTGATTGATTGATTGATTGATTGATTGATTGATTGATTGATTGATTGATTGATTGATTGATTGATTGATTGATTGACTGATTGATTGATTGGTTGGTTGGTATTTCATAACCATGTGTATTGTTCATATGTAAACATGTAAAGAACAAAACCCTTTTTATACTGTACCACAGGGTCTCCTGTTTATTTTGTGAGAGAGAATGTTGGAGTTTCTGATTAAGTATTGATGGGTTGTTTCACAATCAGGGTACATATTGCCAAAAACCATTATATGACTTCACTGCAAAAAATGAATTCACTTGCTGTTGTAAACTTTCATACCCAGCAATTGGTCAGTGCACAGTCTGTCTACAGCAGCAAAGAAACTGTTTGAAATGGACAACTTAGGTACAAATTGTGTATGTTTGTGTCCATTTTGAACAATTTCACAGTCTCATCTGATCTTCATGAATTTATGAACATTATCATTAATGACACCAATGACAATTACAGTTCAGGGAGACCTGTAAAGTAAAAACTGAGTTGAGCTTATTCAAATTCCAAACCCATGTGAGATGGTGACATCATGTTAAATTATGACGCTGCGTCAAAATCTGGAAGGAAATTCCGTCAAAATTGTCTTCTCCGAATTTGACGTAAATGTGGCATACCTAGGGATTCCCAAGGACAGCATTCTGTTGTCATAAAAAACAAGTCATCTATATCCTTCAAACCTATAACATTCACTTTGTCCATAGTCCTCAAGTTTTCAGTTGGACGAGTTTGTAAACATTACAAAGTCGCTAGTTGGAATTCCGTCAAAAAGTGTCCTCTCCGAAAAAAAACAGCCTTTCCAACTCAATTTTTTGATATCATATATTCTGACTAAAACTTATTTCAGGGTATGGATATTTGACATACAAAAGCACACTTACTATGTCTATCTGTAAATAAACCAGGACTGCTGTATCCCCCTCTTTACAATTCAGTACACAAAACTTTATATACCCACATCACCTTTACTAATAATATGCGAAGGCTGAAAAAAAAATTGGGGGGACTTGACGCTTCCAGATTTTACAGTTTTTATATATGACCTATTTGCTACACAAAATATAAAAATATTGAAGGAAAAAAAGAAACTTGATTTTTGACCCCCTGTGAGACTAATTGATGTACCCTGATTGTGAAACAACCCTGATATAGATTGGATAAATAGCTGATTGAACATGTATGTTCCCTGTGCAAAGTAAGAAGAATTGGAAGAAGAGTTGGGGGTACTAATGCTAATTATGTAAACCAGAATGAGTACTTTTACAGTAATCCAAACATGATGCCCCACCCCTCTTCTGCATCCCAGGCCTCGACAAAAATTTATTTTTTTGACTGCCCAGATGGCACTTGAATTTTAGATTCAAGTGCCAGACAGAAAAATACCAATGTCCATTCTAGATGAATGTTATTTTTGTCAATTGATCACTGACAAAAAAGACACTGCCTGATTAGGCAGGTTCTTCTTTATTCTACGTGCCCGACTGCGAATTTCAGGTGCCCTGGGCACTCGGGCACCTGGGCACCCACGTTTGTCAAGCCCTGGCATCCTATCTTCTTTGCAGGGATGCCTGGAATTCGCTTAACAACATGAGCAAGGAGCAGGCGATGACAGAGTACATCAGAGCCATGGAAGCTGTTGACCCAGACTGGACAAAGAAGGTCAAAGATCAAAGGTCATCTGCTTTGGGACTTGGTTTAGGAGTCAGTACCATGATGGGCGATGCAGAGGAAGAACTCAGGTGAGGGTACAAACTTTGTGCGAGGATTGGCATTGGTCATTACACAGAGGATCTTTTTAAATTTCTACAAAAGACCATTATTGAACCAAGTAAGTTTATGTAACAAAAGTGTACAACAAAAATATAGTACATGTATATACGAAGTGTGTTAACTTTAATGTAGCCATGTATGAATATAAGTATTTACTAATGACAAAAATAGTAGTTGCATGAGGGCTTTAGGCGATTTACCCCCCAAAATTGCAAAAAGAGCCCTGGAAAAAGAGTCCCTGTACATAGCCATAGAATTCAATACAATATAATATCTCAAATACTTCTTCATGTTAAGGTATATTAAAGGTACATGTACAATAATGATTCCACATAAATCAAAGCTTGTTTTGTATAACAACATAAGTCTGACAGTGCAAGATAAGCCTAAAGTTCTGTTGTGTTTGTAATTATTTACAGCGATAATCAGAAATCCATCTATGACTGGTGTAAAGAGGGCAGTGTTGATCAGGTTCGTCGTCTTCTATCAACCCATGGAGCAGACATCAATCAACAAGACGATGAGGGTCTAACACTACTCCACTGGGCGTGTGATAGAGGTCATGTCGACATCGTCAGGTTACTCTTGGAAAATCAGGCAAACATTGATGTTGTTGATGCTGATGATCAAACTCCACTCCACTATGGTAAGCTCATGACATGAAAGGATTTGAACCTGTAGCCTTCAACTAGTGTGAAAGGCGAAGGTATCTCATTTGCACCCCTCCCACGGCACAATAAAACATCACTCATATCCATAAGCTGAGGATCAATAATTACCTAGAATTTGAAAAATGCCAACAACAAAAATGGCTGTTTAGTGTATGTTCTGTGCTAGGAATTTTTGTCTCTGTGAGACAATTATTCAAGTCAAATTCTAACAGCGTATAATGCACTTTATAATAATTATATTTGCTGTAGTTATCTCCGTGAGAATAGATTCAACCATTATCTTATGTTGGTGGTAGTAGTTTTATCTTCCACTTATACAATTATTTTGAACAAGTTTCATTTACCAGAGAATTGCCAAAATATTTTTTTCTTGGAGAAGGCCCTCTGTGGGTTTCTTACCAAGCTTACTTACCCTCTGATGAAACATCGGTCTGCTGCTGTTACTCTGACTTTAAATGAAGCTGAAAAATCGAAGGAGCTATGTGTATAATGGACTTAGTATGTTATATCGTATGAACTATAAGCTGACATGAATTGAACAATACACTGTTATGTAGCAACCTAGTCAAGAAGTGCTTGTAGTACATTCATTGTTCTGCAGTTGAGGGCAAGGATATTTCAAATCTGTTTGGAAGAGGGGATGGGGTTCTGTTAAAGGCAAGGTTCACCCTGACATCAAGTTGGTTTTAATCGAAGCAGAACAATGAGAGAAACATATTAACGAAAGTTGGGCGAAAATCCACCAAAGAATAACAGAGTTATGGGGTTTCAAAGTTTTAAATTTGTGATGTCACATGCGAGCAGCTCCCCATATGTCATGCAATATAAATTCAATAAAAGTGCCATTTTCTCAGAAATTTGAAAATGATTTTACCTGTGCATTCAATATATTTTCAGAAACATTATTTCATACATGCTTCTATAAAAAAAAATTCAATTATCATGAACCATTAAAAAATGACAATTTATGGAATTTATATTGCATGACATAATGGGGAGCTGCTCGCATGTGACGTCACATTTAAAACTTTGAAACCCCATAACTCTGTTATTCTTTGGTGGATTTTCGTCAAACTTCACTAATATTTTTCTCTTACTGTTCTGCTTCGATTAAAATCAACTTAATGTCAGGGTGAACCTTGCCTTTAATGCTTTAAAAATCTATGTATAAACACCAATGGGTAGTTGTCTTTTGCTGGCATCATAGAAACTTTCAAAAAGGAATGAATTACAGTTTAAAAATTCATAACTTAGCTAAATTTGCAGACTTTGTTTTCTTTCTCTTAATTGGAGCATTCACTTACTATAGATTGAACATGTCATACTCATTTGATACAGTTCATGAAAAAAAAACTATTTTTCTTGTCTGCAGCATGTACCTGCGAACACATTCCAGTAGTTGAGATCCTGGTACAGAACGGGGCCAATGTAGATGCACAGGACAATGAAGGCAGCAGACCGGTTGACAACACATACAAGAAGGAGATCCACAAACTGCTGGCAAAGACATCGTCAGTTGTTAGATAGTCTCAAGTACATTATAGTTGAATATATATATATGTTGTTATTGTTATATTTTTATGGAGGCTAGGGGTTGGTGCATTCCGTGAATGCATCTTTTATATCATTATTGTGATTTGAGTTATTTTCCTCAGATATCAACAGGATTTAATAATCGACTTTCTTTCACAAGTATTTTAGAGTAGCCTGAGCTTGACTGAATTCCAAAACTGCAGGGAATTTTGACTTAATCATTCCGCCATAAGTTCAGAGCTGTGCCCCCCCTCCCCAAGTTGAATTATTAATAGAAAAGGAGGAGTCTTGATCTAAGGCTGTGATCTTCCGATTAAAGATTGTGTCAGGGATGTGCAAGTCCATTACTTCCCTTCATTATCAATACCAAACGGTAGTTTAGTACTTACAAATGGTGTGTTGAAAATTTGAGATCCATACGTCATGAATTTGTTGTTTTATGAGAAAAACTAATAACGACATGTTACCAGAATTTTGTTCTTTCCGTGAGTTTCAATTTTGCTCAAACTGCGAATCTCGGTTATTGTGTAACGTCGCAAGACCAGCGCAGTGATCTGATTGGTTAAACGGCTAACCTCCGCTCGACCTTTGGCTAACGGCTGATCGGACAATTTTGGAATGGAACGTGCTCATTTGACGTCGCGGATTTTTAAAAAAATGCTTCTGAGTAATTTGAAAAAGGATTAAGTTTAACCGTCCAGATTTTCACCAAAACTCAATATTTTACCCCAAGTCTCTATGAGAGGTGTTTATTTATATTAATCTTCACATTGGATATGATTTCAGCTGATTTCATTCACTTAGATGTTTTCTGACGTGCAAATCAATGACACAATCTTTAAAGCCAAAGTATAGTTTTGGTTGATCAGACAATTTTTTTTTTCAATCTTTCAGAAAGTATTCTTTGTTACCTCATACATCCGGAAAGAACATCAAACCTACCGAAAATTTTTGATAGTAACAAATTATGATGTTTAGATTTAGAGGAGAACGTGTAGCGGTATGTACATTACCTATGGGAAATGTGGGGGATCCCCACCAAACATTTTACATTTTAACCCCTTGGAGACTAGGTACGAGTTAACTCGTGTTAGGGTGTATGGAAAATGTGTGTTATAGTGAAATCAAATCGTATCCAACGGGTTCAAAAATTTCTTATAAGTTTCAGAGTGAGCAATTCTCAGGGCATGGATCTAGAAAACATGATTGCAAAGAATTAATTTTTTACCATTTACCAAAACTATACTTGGGCGTTAAGTCTGTGACACACCCATCCAGAGTTAGGACTTGCTGTGAGATTTGAATCCAGAACCTGTCAAACGTCCATCCACAGTTACTACCACTTAACCATTTACTGGTTAGTTGGTATGCAGAAGGGAGGGGGTATAAGAAGATAGAATAATATTTTATATGTTAAATCTCACTTTGTTACTACAGAGCTGTCTAAATCAAATTCATTGTTCTTCTACAGGGGTGTTGAGATAGAACTCATCAGAACCCTTGCCTTTTTGTTAGTCCCAAACTGTGTGTATAGGGTTAGGGGTGGGGAACTAGGGTCTTGGATCTGTTCCTTAACTCTTAACGTGCCAAAGTCGCAGATCTGCACAAAATAATATAAAGTCCATAGAGGTTCCAATCCTCCGGCACGTTAAGAGTTAAAGGCATCGTCTCAGGACTTTACCCTTCCTGATCACCGGAGCATATCAGTGTGGTAAACTTTATATAAGTAGTGGCTTGTTGCTTTAACAATAAAATGTAATGCAACTATTACCACAAGAGCTTATAAGCATTGGCTCCACTGGCTCAGTGGAAGATGCACCTTAACCATACAATTAACTCGTAACATGTCAGAAGATGTACATAGTAGATTTTATATGTATTATGTGGTGCAGATCTGCAACTTAAGCACGTTAAGAGTTAAGTACCAATCCAGCAAATTGTATAATTATTTCTTTCCATTCTCACAACATGAGTACAACCTGTTTGGTATAATACGCCTGTCACAGACAATCCTGCCATATTTATAAACTGCATTTCTCATGTCACTTGATCTACAATCTCAAATATTAGGACTATTCTTAGTCTACACTAGTTGCATTGGAAGCCACAATTTTGAGTGGACACAGCAGTGTAATAAGTTACATTGACACAATTTATATTTATTGCTCTACACTTAAGGTACTGAGATATCTTGTTTTGGGGTTGTCTGTCCAGTAGTCTATCCATGCGTCCGTGCATTCCTCTGTTCTTATCTCACCAAGGAGCTATTGATTGGTGGATGATAACGTCATCCACATTGACCTGTTGTGCATATATCTTGGAGTTTGTCCCAGACAGTTACCACTCCTCTTACTTCCTCTTCTCCAAGACTGTGTAGTTGTTTCACGAATCCTCTCATGAGCAAAACGTGTGAACATACGTCAGCATCATCACCTGACACTTATTTCGTCACTCTTCCACTGGTTCAAGGACATTGACAGGATTGGTGGGGATATCCAGCGCCTGGGACCAGAGTTGAAATATAAATGGTCTCTGAAAGTCTGTATTGTGACATGATCTTTTTCCTCTTTTTTTTGGGGGGGGGGGTGTCAATATAAATGTTCTCACCTTGGGTTTAGAACTATTGATGCGTGGAAAGTGCTGTACATGATGTTGGGATCCCTCACCAATACGGGGCAGCTCTCTTGGTCTAGGATCCATTCCATTCATCTTAACATGCCCTCTTGGAGTTCATCCCGGACAGTTGCCACTCCTCTCACTTTGTCATTCCCCAGACTTTCAAGTTGTTTGTTATATCCTTTTAATGTGAGGAATGAACAACAATATGTTGGCATCATCATGTGACACTAATCTTGTCACTTCTTCGGATGGCTCCAACACATTCACAAGATGACTCGGGAGATCCAGCACCTCGGACCAGGTTGAAATATCAGCAGTGTTTGAAAGTCTGGATAATTCAGCATGATGCGGTCATTGGCTAACGCCTCTACCACATCACATTGTGAAAGGATGGATCTTAAGATAATGAGATTGGCATTCCACCACGTTTCAAAAGCTGTAGGTGACGCTGATTGGGGTAAAACCTCTCCAGCAGCTCTTGAATCTCCTTTTCACTGGTTGCGAATTGTTCGCTTTGCTCACAAGAGTGTACATGTAATGGCTCGTATCGTGTCTTTTACAGTGACAGACTCACCTCCAGTTTGATGAAGCAAGGTCATAGATCTGGTGTTGCAATCCCTTCAGTACTACCATCATGTTGAATGTAGAGTCGGGTTTTTTGAACACACAGACTGCATGGTTGTTCATTAGACCGTTTGGCCGCTCCCACATTTGCGATCTCCAGTTGGATGAAGCAAGGTCATAGATCTGGTGTTCCAATCCCTTCAGTACTACCATCATGTTGAATGTAGAGTCAGGTTTTTTGAACTCACAGACAGCATGGGTATTCATTAGACCGTTTGGCCGCTCCCACATTTGCGATTTATACCATCATTTTGAATGTTGCACCTCCCTTATCACCACCCAACTTCACCCAGATCTGGTTGGAGGAAATGGCACCGCTGTGCCATGTGAGCTGGTCTAGTCTGTCAAAGAGATAACAATACCTTAAGTATAGGAATGTTAAGCCAAATTTGTATTTGATGGTACGTATGGAATATTTAACTCCCTTATAAATCATTTGTATTAATTTTAAGATTTTTTTCTTATATTTGTTTTGTTTGAAAAAATATAAAATTAAGATGAGTGCATTTCAAATGTTAACAAAATGATAAGAAGCAGTTGCTTGTATAGGAGAGTATGACATTTGGAAAAAGTGTTGATAAACCTACTCCGAGTATTCGTCCAAGGTCGAGAACACCTTATCTTTGAGGCTCTCCACCATGACCAACAGTGCTGGCCAGATGTGGTCATCATTTTGCACGTCGTCGTGGAACTGCAAGGGTGTCCAGGCCGCCACCAAGTTGCCCTGGATCATGGTCTCCTGTAGGGCCCGGACCCCCCGCTCAGCACCGGTGTTGATGTTTCTTTGCTGTAACCACTTAGTTATACAAAGTATACAAATTTAGTGGGATGCAGCTCTGTGGGTCTAGGATCCATTTCATTCATCTTTGCATGCCCTCTCTGTGTTCATCCCAAGCAGTTGCCACTCCTCTCACTTCGTTGTCCCCCAGACTTTCAAGTTGTTTGATACATCCTCTAATGTGAGGAATGTAGGACGATATGTTAGCAACATCCGGTGATACTAATTTTGTGACTTCTTCGGACGGTTCCAACACATTCACAAGATGACTGAAGAGATCCAGCACCTCGGACCAGTGCTGAAATATCAGCGGTGTTTGGAAGTCTGGATAATTCCACATGATGCGGTCATTGGCTAACGCCTCTACTGCATCACATTGTGAAAGGATGGATCTTAACATTGTGACAGTGGAATTCCACTGCGTTTCAAAAGGTGTATAGGTGACACTGATAGGGGTAAAACCTCTCCAGCAGCTCTTGAATCTCCTTTTCACTGGTTGCGAATTGTTCGCTTTGCTCACAAGAGTGTACATGGCTCATATCGTGTCTCTTACAGTGACAGACTCACCTCCAGGTGGATGAAGCAAGGTCATGGATCTGGTGTTCCAATCCCTTCAGTACTACCATCATGTTGAATGTAAAGTCGGGTTTTTTGAACACACAGACAGCATGGGTATTCATTAGGCTGTTTGGCTGCTCCACGTTTGCGATTTGTACCATCATTTTGAATGTTTCACCTCCCTTATC
>JZLH01S0068223.1:0-12429 GCA_001188425.1 Eucidaris tribuloides
TATATTACTTACGCTGTCAGGCTATGTTGATTTTGTGTGTTTGTTCTTTGCTAGGGCCTATTATGTGCAGAAATGATTCGGGGTTGGGAGAGACAGAATTGTTGATTTTATTCTTTGAACATGATTGATAAAATGTATGCATACTGCGGTGAAATATGATAAATTTGTCCATGAGAAAATTGAGCGTAAAATCTGATACGATTCTGGTTTGTATTGTTGTCCTAGTCCGTCACATTTAATTGTGTTGAAAGTGACATCTTGAAATGTGGCGGGGTAACGTGTAATTAAAGACAAGAAAAAAAAAAAACAGCTTTCCCATGGCACGTTAGTGAATTTATTTTGCATTTATTCAGATCATCTTGAGGGAAAGGTAAGTTTCATTCACATCACCAACATTTCTAAGTAATGGGGGAATGGAATGAAGTCAATTGGAAGATGGAAACTTCATTGCCGCTTACATTCAAAGTAAGTAAACCGATTTGTTTAACCTCTGTAATATGCATTTGGCCCGATAGAACTGCAATGCGGACAAAAGTTATACGCGCCGCATAGTGTGTCCAATCTGTTTTACACAATTAATTTCGAAACGTATTATAGCAAACTCTTAATTTTGTATTTATGAATAATACGGCACCGAATATTACCATAATTCATTTCCGAACGTAACTGCAATCACCTGGCTGTTATCTTAGCATCAATAAAGGGCACATTGTACCATAATTAATTTCCAAAACATAATTATCAAAACTCCTGATATAAATTTTTGAATCATACGGCACCGAATAAATATCATAATTCATTTCCGAACGTACTGCAATCACCTGGGCTGTTATCTTAGCATCATAAGGAGTAGATTGTACCATAATTAATTTCCAAACTTAATTATCAAACTCCTGATATCAATTGTTTCAATCATACGGCAACGAAGTCATTTCCGAACGTAATTTGCAATAACCGGGCATATATTTTAGCATCATAAAGAGCAGATTTTATCATAATTGATTTTCAAATGTAAATTAGCAAACTCTTGATTGTCTATTTTAGAATATATTGGCCCGAATATTATAATTCATTTCCGAACGTAACTGCAATCACCCCGCAGTTATATTATTTTCAATAGGAGCAGATTTTACCACAATTAATTTCCAAACGTAATAGTAAGCTCTTGATATTTATTTTTTAATCAAACGAACCACGAATGTTATCATACTTTTTATTTCCGAAACGTAACTGCAATCACCCGGATGTATCTTAGCATCATAAAGGTACATGCTGCCATAATTTAATTTCCAAACTTAATTATCAAAACTCCTGATATCAATTTTTGTATCATACTGGCCAACGAATGTATACCATAATTCAATTCTGAACGAAACAGCAATAGACGCTGATGTTTGTTTTAGTATTGTAAGAAACGAATGTCACCATAAATTTATTTCTGAAAGTAACAGCAACTCCCGAAATTATTTAGTATCATTACAGAACGGTATGCTACCTTAACATTAATTTCCAAACGTAATTAGCCAAAATCCTGATATTTATTTTTGAATCCATACGCACCGAATGTTATCATAATTCATTTTCGAACGTAACTGCAATCACCGCGGCTGTTATCTTAGCATTATAAAGGGCCACATTGTACCATAATTAATTTTCCAAACTTAATTATCAAACTCCTGATATAAATTTTTGAATCATACGGCAGCCGAATGTTTTCATAATTCATTTTAGAACATAACTGTAATCACCTGGGCTGTTATCTTAGCATCATAAAGGGTAGATTTACCTAATTAATTTTCCAAACTTAATTATCAAACTCCTGATATCAATTGTTCAATCAAACGGCAACGAATGTTACCATAATTTCAATTCTGAACGAACCAGCAAAGACCCGATGTTTGTTTTAGTATTGTAAGCGAACGAATGTCACCATTAATTTATTTCTGAAAGTAACAGCAACTCCCGGAAATTATTTTAGTATCATACAGAACGGTATGCTACCTTAATTGATTTCCAACGTTAATTAGCAAAATACCTTACATTTATTTTTTAATCATATGGACCAAATGTTCTCATAATTCATTTGCCGAACGTAACTGCAATTCATCCGGCTGTTATTTTAGTATCATAAAGGGCAGATTTTACCGTAATTAATTTCCAAATTAATTATTCAAACTCCTGATATCAATTTTGAATCATACGGCACCGAATGTTATCATAAATTCATTTCCGAGCGTAACTGCAATCACCTGGATGTTATCTTAGCATCATAAAGGGTAGATTGTACCATAGTTAATTTCCAAAACTTAATTATCCAACTCCTGGATATCAATTGTTTCAATCATACGGCAACGAATGTTCCCATAATTCAATTCTGAACGAAACAGCAAAGACCCGATGTTGTTTTAGTATTGTAAGGAACCGAATGTCACCATAATTTATTTCTGAAAGTAACAGCAACTTCCCAAATTTATTTTAGCTATCATACAGTAACGGTATGTTACCTTAATTAATCCGAACAGTCGTAATAAGCAAAATCCTGATAATTATTTTTGAATCATATGGCACCGAATGTTATCATAATTCATTTCCAAACGTAACTGCAATCACCCGGCTGTTATTTTAGTATCATAAAGGGCAGATTTTACCGTAATTAATTTCCAAACTTAATTATCAAACTCCTGATATCAATTTTTGAATCATACGGCATCGAATGTTACCATAATTCATTTCTGAACGTAACTGCAATGGACCCGACGTTTGTTTAAGTGTCGTAAGGAAGCGAATGTTACCATAATTTATTTTCCGAAAGAAGCAGCAACTCCCGAAATTTATTTAGCATCATACAGAACTGGATGTTACCGAATTCATTTCCGAATGTAACAGCAAACACCCAACATTTATCTTAGCATTATATGGAGCTGAAAATTGTCGTCATTCATTTCTGAACGTCAAACTAAAAACCTAAGATTTCCGATCTTTTTCCGATGCCCGATTTATCGGCCGATGTTTGCCGTCCGATCTCCCGATCTCCCGATCCCGATCTTTTCCTCCCGATCCGCAGCCCTAGGTACAACAGCAGAACAGTACTCTGGTATATTGCATTGTGCATTATATGTAAGTCAGGGAAACTTTGACAAGCTAATGAAGTCGGAGAATACGCAGCTTGCAATTTTCTTGACTCTGATTTGGAATGTGGAAATGGGATGTACAGAAGACAAAAAACAGTCTATGACCTAGACTATTCTTCTCCTGTCTCTGAAAAGAAAATGCTAAAGACAATTGACAAATACTGATGACCTTTTTTCAGTGTCAGTTTTTGAGGCCTGTTACACGGCAGTATAGCTCTACAAGCCGGACCCGGGGCCAGCAATCTAGGCCGCTTTTCAACCCAGTCCGAAGCCAATTGGTGCATTTACGCAACACAAAAATGACACGCCCTTTTCCCAGTGGTTTGTTGACATTTTGACAAATATCCTCACTCACATCCAGCGACCTACAACCCCTCGCTATCATTCAACTTCTGGTTTGGGGGTCGGCCTTTAGTCCGCTTTGCGTCTGCACAGCGAGCAGGCCAGCCGGGTCTTGCTGTGTGTGTAACAGGGGTCTTTGACTCCCTCTTCATGGGTCTGTTGTTCTTGTAATGTGTACGGGAATTTGAGTGAAGGCAACAAGACCGAGACATAGCACAGATGATGGATGGAAGGATCAAGATTCAATCAAGACTTCTCCATTAAGGAGACTGACTCTGCTCCCTTTAATTAATGAATCTTTGTCCCAGGATACAGTAAGATCAGTGGTGGTGCCAGGATTTCAATCACGTGGGGGGGGGGGGGAGCAGCTGTAATACTGTGTATTGAGGGGAAAAGAATTCACCTGTTCAAAGTTGGCATGTAGTGACATTATTTCCATAGCATGGGAAAGACAACTGGAGTGGGAAAGCCTGTCGAGGGGGCAGGGGGGGAGGATTTGAAAATGCCCCCTCACTCCCCCGGGCACAGCCACTAACCTACGACTGACAATTGAAACTTGCAATTAAATACACGTATATGTGCCACATACATGAACATGTACATGTATCACCTTGAGCTACATGTAGACTCATAACTGACTGATAGAAAGCATTGTTGTTTTCTAGGGAGTTTGGTAGGTACTTTGGAGGAGGGGTTTCAAGTGTTGTCTTTGTTTGGTTCTCTTTTAATTCTTAACGTAATTTTTGGACAGTGATATTGACTGGCTTTTTAAGTGTGTAATGTAGAAAATCTGAGGGCGATTCTGAAGGAAATGGTCGCCCAAAAGAATTGGGTTCTGGAGACTTTAGGGGGCAATTTGGGCTTTGCCAAGGGCTAAATCGCCCGTCGTCCTGGGTTATTTCCTACGCTGATGTTGACTTTTAATAGCTGCAACTTTGTGTATTTTTATTTTCTAACCATCAATATGTTGGTGTACACAAAAATGTACCCTTACATTTTCTACTAATATTGCAATGCATGAAGGAATATTCATTATGTCTGTTTCTTAGACTAATTCCCATGCTCTCTCTGTAATTGAATTCTCCCTACATGTAGCTAACTCCTTTCCTCACTTACCCATACAACAAGTGTTTTCATTAGCAAGGCACATGAAATAACGAGGGTAATTTTAGTCACACGATCAGAATGATTATTGAAATTCATGAATTTAATCTCTCATACCGTGTAGCAATAAACTCATCCATTCATATTTTACAATGCATGCATCAGATTGCGCTCCGCATAAAATTATCTGCTGGCACAACCAGCATATTGTAGTGCATACTGTACATGTATGTGTGTACTCAGTATTTCACAGGGCATGAATGAATTAATAATGGAGCTATATGATCTGTGAGAAACAATATGAAACACACCAAAATTTGAGGATGACAAAGAGGATGAGGAGGAGAACAAGGAGGAAGAGGAAGAGGAGGATGATGACGATGAAAATGATGAAAATGATGATGGACATCATGATGATAATGATGATGATTATGATGATGGTGATAATGATAATGATGATGATGATGATGATGAAAATGAGGAGGAGGAGGAGGAAGATAAAGATGGGGATGATAATGATGAGGATGAGGATGAGGATGATGATGAAGATAATTCTGATGAAGATATGATGCTGAAGATGATGATGAGGAGGAGGAAGATAATGATGGGGATGATGATGATGAAAATGATGATGGACATGATGGTACAGTAATGACAACGATGATGATGATGATGGTACAGTAATGATGATGATGATGATGGTACAGTAATGATGATGATGACGACGATGATAATGATGATCAGAGGTTTACAGCTTATTCCTCAGATCTGCTTTTGTATTTCAGAAATCCCCCCATAGGTATTCTGTCCTACTTTGGCAAACGGAAGCAAGGAAACAAATCACTCAAAATGCTATGATTGCATTGGTGCCAACATAAATACATGTTGCAGATACAAGTTTCTCATTTGTCATTTGACTTGTTTTGTTTTGCCAAAAGTAGGGCAGATTTTTCAGGCCAAATAAATCTCACTTAATAAAATATACTTCACAATTGTAAATATACCAAACTTTGCACAATATTGATATAAATGCAAGTGAATGAATAGAATTAATTAAATGCATGAATATAGGTCTATAATTTGAAAAAAAAATTATTGGTCCTCTAATTTCTGACCATATGGTACCCTGCCATATTTTTCATTAATATTTTCTTTAACACTTTATGCATATGCAAACCAAGCAACTCGATACTCGGCATTATGCAGACACCAATAATGCCAATAGGTTTCAGAAATTGTAAACATGAAGTTTAAAGATTTTTTTTCACAATTCTCACAAACTCCGCTTTAAAATTTTGAACAAATGGGTGATTCTGCACTACAAATGTTGAGCATTTCCAATTTTTTTCTACAGTTGTGCTGTCAGGGAGGAAGGACAATTTGTTGTACATGTGTACATGAATTCAGCAATAATAATAATCATTGAACTTTATAACCAATTTATTATTTCTCAATAAAATAGTTGGAAATTACTTAAGTCTTTTAAAGATGCGTGTCATACAACACATGTATCTCTGTGTCCTGTATGAAATACTTTTTTTTGCCTCTATAGTCAAAGAAGAAAATTTATTCTGACTGACTACCTAGGTCTGTACCATTCCTACAGTAGGCTATTATGAGATGACATAAATGATGTCTTCATTTTTTTCTTCTTTCATGGTCAGTGGATTGAAAAAAAAAAAAATAAGCCCAAAACTGCAGGTACATGTAAGACATCAAAGATATGAGTTTTCAATATTTTGATGAAATCATATCACACTGTTTTGTTACTATGGATACTGAGAGCCATTAAAAGCTAATCTCTAGATCAGGCCATTCCACGTAACATGTCACGGCGAAGTCACGCAGATGTTTCATGTCACACACGCCAAGTCGTAAACCAGGGTATAGAGAAAACCGAAGAAAAAATTGGAAACGATCCAATTACTTGATCAAAAGTAAATCAATCCATCTATACCCTGACATGTGACTCCGTAACGACACCCAGCATGCGTGCACTCGGGCAGTGGAACACAAGTATGAATGGCCTGAGCATAATAAACATACATAGGCCCTAGGTCACTACTTTTCCATAGGGTTTGGACTGTTACTGGTGGATCAAGGCCCCACGCCTTACGGCGACGAAAATTGGCTTGAGGGCAGCAGGGCCGCCTCCGGATAACAAGACTGATACTATCACTTCCATGCTGCCCCATCATGGAGTGTAGAATTGACTCTACAACGGTGGCAGGGGGGGGGGGGGGGGGTGGGGGCCCATGCCCCCCCCATAATACCCAAAAAGGTATGGTAGTCGGGGGCAAAGCATTCTGTTGGGGGAAATCGGGGTGATTGTCGGGGGAATTATTTTCTTGGTCCCTCCCCCCCATTCCAAATTCTTGTGCACGCCACTGTTCTACGAGTCCATGTGCGATTCTAATACAAGGCCAAAAATTGTATGGAATCATTTCTGTTTCAATGAATAATTCCACTCGATTTTTTTCAGTTCAGGCATGAAAATTTGGTTCAAAACCGCTTTGTTTCTTGAATAAATAAAATCCTAAACATAATAGGTACCAGATTTTTAGACCCCTGTCCCATGCCTTCACACATGTTTGAACTTTTACCAAGAGGAGAATACAGACAGCTTTAAAGGATTATATAGCATTATACACCCTTTACTTGTATAAAACCCCCTTCAGACAGCCCAAATTCGCCGGCTCTGAGCCAGCTCTGCTACTCCTCCACTTTCTGTCTGAATGGTTTAAGCCGGCGAAAAGGAGTAGGTCTATGTACGCCCACTCTGAAACACCTCCGGAGGTGTTTCAGAGCCAGCGAAAAGGAGTAGCTGATACGCTTCACTTTCTGTCTGAATGAGTTAAGCCGTCTCTGCTACTCGTTGCGCAGTGATGCATGCAAATTTCACCAACATCCGCGCCAAAAAAGAAAAGACAATCGCACATAATATGCACTTCCTGTTCAGATCTCGCAAGGTGAGTAGTGACTCCACCTTTTTGGTTGCTGTGTGAATGGTTTAAGACGGCGAAAAGGCGTAGCTGCTACGCGAATTCTGTGCTATCTGAAGGGGGTCATCAGAGGGTTTCAAGACCGCTCAGAGCCGCGCAGCTACACCTTTTTCTGTCTGAATGTGGCTTAGGTGTCCTTACCCTGTTAATATCTGCTTTACTGCTGTAGAAACGGTCGTAAACTGGTGTCTGCGAACCACTATGACTCGAAAACATGGTGCTTGACACATTACCAAATGTTGCACCATAGTCTCTCGAGATGTACGTGTAGCTCCTCGAAGTAGACTGAGTTTGCGTGATGTCTCGCGTCATGCATATAATCACGTCACTGTTTTCACCCGCCCAGTGGACGATCAACTCCGGATGGGAGTCATGAAGGTCAACCTGTACATGAAAATGAAAGAAAAAACAAAACATTAAATAACATTAACAATAATTAAATGCTGTGTAAATTAGTGCTTGTTTCTCCTCAAGAGAAACAAATAAACTGGTTTGTATTATTTGCAGATTTGTTCTCTTTCTTTAATTAAATCAAAACATTGCCCAAAAAAGGCAAAATGGGTTTAACTTTATATTTATAATTTAGGTTTTGGGGGGGGTTATTTGCCTCTTCACTTCATATCAGTAGTCTATCCATTAGATCTAACGTTAGTCTATTAGTACTTACTTACATTATTCAACTTCTGTCTTTTTGACAAGTGTCCTCTGACAATATATGTTTATCAAGACAGTCAACAGACCATGACAAACTCACACAAACTGTTTTGACCAACACTGACACAGTGACTGAGTGAGCGAGTGAGCGAGTGACACTTTCACTTTTCATTTTCATAAAAAAATCCAGTAACTGTTATTGTCAAATGTATGTGGGCATGTGCTAGTATTACTAATCAAATAATTTAACAACAGATCAATATTTTATTATTCCGAATTTTGTTTCTCAATTTACAACGCGCGGGTACGGTGAACACAATCCAGCTAGTCTCTCCACCCAGCTCGCCTAGGTCACGGCCACGGGCACTGGTACAGGGTTGCACGAAGGACCAACGCACTGAACGAGTATGCGGAACAACATCGCACATAAATCGCTATGACCAACCTTTGTATTAGTTGCACGGTGGTCGCTGGAGCCAGCACTAGCACCACCGCTGTCTGCCTGCCGCGTAACCCGCGATCGCGCCGACGACGTCGCGGGCTGTTCTTCAGAAACACTCCGCCTTATCCTCCTTATTCCATCATTTATTTGTTGTTTCGGAAAGTGTAGGGTTGTCGCCTTCGAGCCATGCCGCAACGAATGAACGAAGACACACGATAATAATAAAAAGTGCACTAAAATGCACAATTTCACAACATCACCCGCCATGTTTCTACTGTACCATGCATGAATTACCTAAATGATGACGTCATGTCGTGTTATGTTGTTTAATGGTATCGATTGCAATAATCGTAATCGATCATTACCGATACCCTTGCTTGCGGCACAAGATACAATTACAAAATTTCATGTCACTTTTCAATTTGAATATTTCGCATAGTTTGCATTAATTAACGCCACTCACATAATCACAAAGAAGAGAAAAAAGGCAAATAAATGTATTCCTTTCTCCTTAGCTGCAATGGCGTAGCATCTTGATATGGTCCGAAAATCCGATTCCACACGTGAAAGGGAAAACAAGGGAGTCTAGAACAAGACTATTCTGCATGACACACCCCCTAAGATAAAAATGTAATAAAGCAGATGTACTAGTACAGGGAAACCGTAATATTCATGATCGTGATAACTTGATAACAACATGTCTTCTACCTTCATGATCATATCAACTAGACGAGCCTAATATATATTTTTTAAAGATATGTAAAAAAAAAAAAAAAGGAATCCTAAATTCGTTTGTGGAGATAAAGTTCAATTCCATGCTGGTCAGCGCCAATGAAAAGTGTGAGGAGTGCACTCCGTGGAGGATAAGTCTATACATGCAGGAAAGTGGATGATTTGTGCGGGGAAATTATTTGAAAATAGACCAGTTCATTGCGAATTTCGTGGTCCTTACTTCGTACCAAAAGTGAACATTTTTAGAGACTAAGGCAATTTGATCAATCTTGGTTTCACGTGGACTCTTGTACAATGTAATGAAATCATATATGTTTTTTTGCATAATCTTTCATTACATCGTGTTACATTTATCCAATTCATTTTCATTGTAGGCGTAAGTATTTGTTGTTCAAGGAAAGTGACATTGTGTCATTTGTTTTGTTTTGACCTACCGCTCAATTTGATAGTAACTTAATTTTGTTTTGTTGAAAATACATGTAATGAAAATGATAATGCCTATTATCATTGTCAGTGTCTCTGTGTGTGTCTATATGCGTGTGTGTGTGTGTGTGTGTGTGTGTGTGTGTGTGTGTGTGTGTGTGTGTGTGTGTGTGTGTGTGTGTGTGTGTGTGTGTGTGTGTGTGTGTGTGTGTGTGTGTGTGTGTGTGTGTGTGTGTGTGTGTGTGTGTGTGTGTGTGTGTGTGTGTGTGTGTGTGTGTGTGTGTGTGTGTGTGTGTGTGTGTGTGTGTGTGTGTGTGTGTGTGTGTGTGTGTGTTACCGTGATCACCATGACCCCCCCCCTTCCTTTAGTTAAGGAAAACTGACCTTTTCCCTATTCATTGTGGCACCGAAAATGATGTTTATGCAAGCAACACGTACCTTCCGTCAAAACAACAATTACTAGTATAATGTAACTGTTCCAACTATGATATCCGACTTTACAAGTGCCCCGCCCACGGGGAGAGGATTGAGAAAATCCACGAAGAAACCAATTAGATATTTTATGCGGTTTCGTATGTTTTTAAATTCCAATTGTGGTTAAATATTCTAATTCATTTGAGGCATATTAAGAACTAGATGTACAAACTCAATACTAACCAATTTTTGTGTGGTACATTAATGTGCATGCTATAGTCCCGGGGGGGGGGGGCAGTCAAATATACTGTAGACATGCGTGACCAAAAAACGCGTTTAAAGGGGGTTTTTTCAGTTTGAGACGCGGGCAGCGCGTGCACGCATTAAGGGTATCAAACACGCATATCAAAAACACCGATTTTTCAACAAAGAGGGTGGTTCTGAAAGATTGGTCAAACCATAGATGCTATATCTATGGTCAAACGTATTTAGGGTATGTTTTTTCCCAAGCTTTGTCCTCCTCGTTTCTGAAAAGTGTTATCCCCAGTTTATACGAAAGCGAAGCTTATTGTTAGGCATAGTCACACCTCGACGATTTAGCCAACGTATGCCGACCGGGATGCCGACGTATGAAAAATTTGGCGAATACGTCGTCATACGTTGAATAAGTTATGGGTAAGTTTTGTGTAAGTTATGTGCACGCTGAAGCACGCTGGGCACACTTCGACGATTTAGCCTGCGTATGCAGACGTATGAAAAATTTTGCGAATACGTCGTCATACGTTGAATAAGTTAAGGGTAAGTTCTGTATAAGTTTTGTATAAGTTATGTGTACGCTGAAGCACGCTGGTATACGTCGTAGTACGACGAGTTCATCGAAAAAAATTTGTGCAGGCACAACATTTTTCGACGTATGCCAGCGTATGATCATACGTCCCGCATACGCGGGCCATACGTTGTAGGTAAGTTATGCTGTCGTTTACATACGTCCACACGCGTTATTTGTAAGTTGCTCATAAGTCGAAATACATCACGATAATGTTTAGGCAGGGTTCATCGATTTTTTTTCAGCATGACGGAGAAGTTGGTAGAGTGGTGTGTGTACTGCGAAGTCTAGTGCGGTTATGATTTGAATCGTGGAGCGTAGCCTTTTTATATTTCATTTATTTATTTATTCATCATTTATTTATGTATCTATTTATTTTTATTTTATTTATTTTATTTATTTATTTATTTATTTATTTATTTATTTATTGATTGATTGATTGATTTATTTATTTATTTATTTATTTATTTATTTATTTATTATTATTTATTTATTATTTATTTATTTTATTATTTATTTATTTATCTATTATTTAATTTATTTATTTTATTTATTTATTTATTACAAAAATTGCAACAAAGCAGTTACAAAGTATTTGGCAATTTACACAACCATTGTATGATAAATATTAACGATAATTTACACCTAGTCTTGTATACATATGAATATATTACTAGGTGGAAAAAAGTAGCCAGACATAAGCATATGAAAATAGAAATATCAAAAAGGACAAGTTTCTGCGAAAAAAAAACAAAGTGGCAAAGAAAGGGGTGTTAAGAAATGAATGTGTAAACAGCGTAAACACAAAAATCTCAGGTATAGATTAATATAGTAAATTAATTTTTAATCAGGTATGATTCAATTCAATGTAAATACAGACATTCTTCGTGAAACTTTAGCATATATAATCTACAGTAAATAATTCTACATTTTTAAACAATTACCTCAAACAGGGATGGTTTCCAGTGAAAAATAAATATGTGGAAATCACACACAAACACAGAGAGAGAGAGAGAAACACAGAAACACACACATACATAAACACACACAAACAGAAACACACATGCATAAACACACACACACATAAACAAACACACACGCATAAACAAACACTCACAAACACGCATACATACAATCGCGCACACACACACAGAAACACGCACAAACACATACAAACAAACACACACAAAAACACATACAAGCAAACACACACTCAAACACACACAAACAAGCAAACATATGCACAAATAATTTGCAAGGAATATTAATACCAAAAAGAACAGGAGAGAAAATTGGAACAGACAAATTGGATGGAAGGGTAAAGGGAAAAAGGGGAGGGAAATGGAAAAATAAAAAAGA
>JZLH01S0068243.1:0-12779 GCA_001188425.1 Eucidaris tribuloides
TCAGACCCACTACCGTTTCACAGCCAAAGGAGGCCACATGTAATGGATTATAAACCTGACCTGTACATCGACGGAATCCACCATGCTACGCAGTGGCATTATCTAACGTCATTTCTAGGTAAGTTGGTGTCACTTGTTCGTATTTTTTTTATCAATTTCTCCAAAAATTGTTAAACATTGTAATAGTAACATAAAATGCCTGAACTGTAAACTAACAAGTGGAAATGATCTGTTAGCAGAGACCCCCCGCATTTAACCCAAGTTTTAAATCTTCCAATCAATTTTTTCATTTCAGCCTAATCTCGCACTAAAAAAAATACCACAGTAATCAGTGAGAAGAAAAAATAAAAACCCAAAACTTATAAACAAAAAGCAAAACTAATAATATCCCAAATCATGGGTGTGTTTGTAATCTTGCAGGATAAGACAAGCCTTGCCGTTATGCTAAAGGAAGAAAGAGCCAGCAACTAACGGGCATAAGTTAAGAACAAATTTGAGTTCTTGCCAACCAATCAGATCGCACATGCACTGGTCTGGAGTTGACCATGCGTGACCGATGCATGCCACCTGACGTAGTCACACCATGGTTATGTATGCACGGTTTGAATCGATAAGCTCCTCCCCCCGTAGCTGTTTCTGCAAGTTTTATCCCGGGATGAAACTTGTAAAGACGTAAAGTAAACACAAATTAACTAATTTATAGGGCCTTGCTGAGGGTGAGTATCACACAGCACCCCTTATTTAGGCTGTCTTTATCACCATGTACCATAACTCTCACAATACTCACAATGTCATTTTTTTTCTTAACTTATGCCTGTTAGTTGCTGTCTCCTTCTCCCTTCAAATGTGTAAGACGGGCAATATGAAAATATCCTTTTAACGGAACACATATTTGAACAGATTTTATAGGTTATGTTATCGGGCACTCGATCTATTGGTCTATTAGGCTGTAACCTAATTATTAGTGCCATATCTGTGTACACATCAGTTTCGATAGAAACCAAAACCACCAAACTATGGTTGTTGATTCTTCAAGTATAAATCGGACACGCACATCCACACACATTTCCACACACACAGACACACACATGTACACACACACACATACACATATCCACACGCATCCACACGCATCCACACGCATCCACACGCACACATACACACACACACACACACACACACACGCACGCACACACGCACAGAGTTATACACACGCAGGCACAGGTATGTGTCACATACACCAACATTGACACATATGTTACACAGTGACAGACACATACATGTATACATGCACACACACACACACCCACACATCCACACACACCCACCCCCCCCAACACACACACACACACACACACACACACACACACACACACACACACACACACACACACACACACACACACACACACACACACACACACACACACACACACACACAAATACACAATTTACACAGTACACACCAAAACACAGTATGATAGATTATTTCACATCTATTGTTTGTGGTCATAATTTCAGATAATTTGTGCAGATCTCTTTTGTGTTCCTTTTGTACAAGTCATATACACCTGTTACATAGATAGTGAATAGACCGAGTGTATTGAAAATGTGAAACAGCTCATCATATGACAAACAACCTCGCTATGACTAATAGTACTAGACGTTGCATTATTATATTTTATTTTCGTATTTTACAGACAGTAGTCAATAATGCAGTACTCTCTTTACCACCATAAGCATCAAACTATTGACTACATGAACCTGTGCAGCTTTATGGCCAAGTCCTGGGTCGCTGGCAGATCTCATTTGCCTAGCAACTAATCCACACACATCAGCCCTGCATTTCAGCTTGCATGGCAGCTGTAGTCTAAGACAAAGACACATTGTTGCATTTAAAGGTAGTAATTATGTTGCATACTAATTTCATGTGTTGTTCGACTGCCCTGGCATTCACTCTTTCGCTACAAATCGTGTCAGTGATCCTGAAACTGCGTTGAGCTTCCACACCAGAAAGGAATGTGTTCACTTATTTTCTCTTCGTAAAATTATGGGGTGTAATTCTGAGACTACATTCATGCCCGGCTTACTGTGACATATGTCTGATTGCCTCCACATCTGAAATGAATGCAGGGTAGACAGTCCCAATGCGATATTGGCTGGAGTACTGCATGCTTGGAGGGCTCAGAAAATGACCTAGCAGAATAAACACATTGGGTACTTGGCCCACGATTCTAATTCAGGCACAAGTTTCAGCATGCCACCGAAGCTGATTAGACTCTTTGAACAGATGTTTTGATGATTACAGTTCTCAGACATGACTTATGTTATGTATACAATGCTATTCATGTATTGTGTCGTCTATTGTTGTACCAGGAATCTAAATTAGAGATTTAATCTTTGCATTGGTATTTAGATTGCGATTCAGTCACATCGTAACAAAATCCTTCTGACAGTAAATATTTGAACCATAGACAAAAGGAGTCTAGCTAGAATGAAATCCATACCAGGTGTCTGTACCACAAGTTGCCAACATGGATTAAACACAAGTGCCACAGTGATCACTGATCATTATTAAAGCCACTGTTTAACAGTGTTTCTAGTTAAAAAAATCTGAGCTGCATGATTCCCCATGCTACCAGTGTCTCTGACATGCTCTAAAAATGAAGCCCTGAAAAAATTGCAGTTTAAAACGATCAGTAAGTGCTTTAAAAAAGTAAAAATCATTGAGAGACCATTCCAGCTTTCCGCATAGACGGTTGTGTTTGCAGAATTTCTATACTCGGCTAGGAAATTAATGTACCGAATTTGCATTTGCAACATATTTATCTAGTGACAGATAACGTCCAATACTTTTGTTTCTGAATGGTGTTTATTTGTGCCATCAAACACTACAGATGGTGTCAGAAAGCAGGGTTTGACAATTTTTTTAAAATAAGGCTCCACACTGTTATATAGTGTCTTTAATTGTATTTCCATTCCCTTCCCCCTCCCCCCCCCCCCCAATCCCCCAATATTTGGGAGACCAGCATTGTTTTGATCAATCAGTAAAATACCTTGACCTCTGCCTATACGAGGTTTGGCAATGTCACCCTACCATGTACCTGTATAACTGACTGTCAGGCAGTTATTCTGGAATCATCAGCCAAAACTGTCTCCTTCCACTCCATGGACAGCCTAGTTTTGCAGGGCCGGAGTCTGAATTCAGACTAAACTGAACTAAAATCCCTGCTATGTGGAACACATGTTTGGCCCTGTCATGCTTCAGCAGAGTAGTATTTCTGTCAGATATTTCAAATTTGGATGTAGACTGATCTTATGAATAAATGTACAAGTTTGTTGAAATTCAAATGAGTAAAATATATGAAGACAGGATGAAATTGTATTAAAGAAATTAAAAAGTGGACTTTATATTGCCCCTTTACAATCATATTTTCCCTATTTTTCATTTTATAAATTATATTCAGGTAAATTGTTAACAATGCTTTCGCAAGTACAGTGTAGGGGTGACCGCTAATCAGTTAAACCTTTTGAGATGATAAAGCAAATGTACCAGACTAGGATTATATTACTCTGTACACACAGGTCAGCCTTGGACTTTGGCAAGCTCAGAGTTGAGAGTCCAATGACTGTTTACACCTCCTCCAACACTAGTGACTCACCTGATTTTAATGTTCATAAATCACATAGAGTGGGATAGACTGTTTCACACGGCACCCAAAATGTAATTGCATACATGATTGCAAATTTGCAATCGCTGATCACTCTAATTACAGTATGAAAAGTGTGAAAGCAAACTGGAATCACGATTGCAAATCAAATTGCAAAATTTAAAACGTGTTCCACAGGTGTTTTCTGATCATGTTGCGTTTTTTTGCGTGTGATTGGCTTGACCACAAAGACACGATTTGGGAGATGGGGCTTGTGTGACCTTTCAATAATTCAGGCTCAATTACCATGCACTTTAGGGCAACTGTACGAGCATTGGCTTACGCAGGATTTTGCAAATGTGGGTGTTCATTCGCGGCCAAATCCTAGGTCCCAAATTTTTCCCGGTCAGCCCAGCCGTTGGCAAAATTTTGTTTGACTAGGCAAACTGCAAGCCAAACAGCATCCGACAAGTGGGGGCAGGGGGCCGATGATGACGACGAAAGGAAATTTTTGTGCCAATTTTTTTTTTTCACCAGCCAAACTGCAAGCCAAACAGCATCCCACAAGTAGGGGTAGGGGGCCTCCAACGAAACGCAATTTTTGTCAGCCAAAATAATTTTTCAAGCCAAAGTCGTGTCCTCCGCCTCACGCTTCCACGGCTAAAAGGGGGTATTAAAGGTAAATGACATGATTGGGGGTAGTTCTCAACTTGGGCTGAAACTACTCTAGAATCAAGTAAACTATGCAAGGATTCTCCTTTGAAAATCTTGTAGTCAAACGTGACTCATTCTAAAATAAGCAATGTCAATATTGCTCGTAGCACAGAAACCTGTTGTGTGGCTCTCTATGGGGCTTATTTTTATCGTCCCCGGTAAAATTAAGATACTCCTATGTTTATGCTTGATTCTCCTTAAGTAAACAAATTACAGACAAATCCTCCCAGGTGGGTGATCCACTCCTGCTAGTGTATAGTTGGTATATATTCCAACTCATTTGGTCCTTGAGGCATTTTCAAGTGTTCCCAATCATATCACTTACCTTTAACACTCCTCTTTTGCAAAAGGGGGATGTTTCAACACCCAAAACACCCCCCTTGTGTACGCCTCTGTGTACGAGTGTGTTGCAGACGCACCATCCATCTGGTGCATGGTTGATTGACAATATACCCAGAAACATGGCCATGCCTTTTCACTAGAAATTCAAATTCTAATTACATCGGTCGTGAAGACTTTTCTCTGTGTGTACGGACGGTAACTCTAGTCATAGCAACTGCAGTCATGTTTGCAATTTCACGTTTTGGTTCATGTGAAAGCGGTCATAGAAACGGAGGTATAGCTAGAGTGATAGCCTGGCTAGAAATGATTGTCGGGGTGGATTTAAAACGTATGGCAGGATGTGCAGGTGGCTGGGCACATGTAATTTATGGATAAATTGATTGTACCTGCACTGGTCTGAATTTAAGCTTGAATAAATCAGCCTGATACTACTTGGAGAACATGCTTCCTGTTCCAATTAGACCCTGGCTATGGAATGAGAGTCCAGATAATTGAAACAGTGGTCTTTTTCTATGGGGAGGGGGGGGGGGTCTTTTTTGGCAGCATGAGCTTGTAACACTTGACTTCGGTATCGTTGGTTCATTAGCCATAAGCAGGAAGCAGAAAATATGCTTCATGATTTTGGATATATTGTGTAAAACATTCAGCTTCGCTAAGTGCACTTAGTCTGTTTTCTGTGAGTGTCGTTGAGACTATGCATGAGAGTTATGTGTACTGTATGTTTGTTTGTGCTCATGTGTGTGTGTGTGTGTGTGTGTGTGTGTGTGTGTGTGTGTTTGTGTGTGTGTGTCATGTGTGTGTATGTGTGTGTGTGTGTGTATGTGTATGTTTGTGAGTGTGAGTGAGTGTATGTGTAACTTTGTGTGTGTGTGACTGTGTGTGTGTAGTTGTGTACTACAGTATGTACAGTAAGTGTGTGTTTGTGTGTAACTGTGTGTAACTGTGTGTATGTATGTATATATGTATGTATGTGTGTGTGTGTGAACAATGTATTTATGTATAATGTATGTATGTGTGTGTGTGTGTGTGTGTGTGTATTTGTCTCCATGTTTTGTTTGTATTTTGATTTACCAATTATGCCATTACAAGAGCGAAGACAAAGTATGCTATCCTTGTTCAATGTTGTTCCCATGCATATTGTCAAGATTTTCTGCTATTCGTGGATATTGTTCTGCCTGAATACAGACCAGTCCTTGGATTTTTATTCATCAAAAGATTTTAATTACATCTCATCTGTGTAAGTCAAACTCTAATTTATTGATACATGTATCGTTGATATATATCCCTTGTCAGGTTGAAGTAGAAACCAAAAGCAATCCTTAGTGCCAAGTAATAATATGTTCAATATGTGTTATCGTCATATCATTGTCTTTATAGTATGGCACTACCATCCGGTGGTGGGTGGTTTACGGCAAATATTTGATGGCTGCGTTAATTTTGTCTTTTGGAAAAAAAAAATGGCTGCAGGATATTGGGCTGCATTATGCACACAAAGGCATGATTAATTCAGGCAGGTAGCTGCCTGTACCAGAACCAATTTTATCCTGTCCTAGGTACCAGCTGCAATGCTGCATACTGCAGAGATACTGATAAATAACATTGAAGGTCAAATCTGTATATCATCTTTTTTCCCAGCAGTATACAGAAATATTGCTTTTCATGTCAGTCCTATGAAATATGTTTGAACAGTAATTTCAGAATGTCAGTGCCACTGACTGACTAAAAATCTGAGGTCAGCTCGCTGGTTTGCAGTATACCTCTTTGCTTCGTCGTTCGTTGTTTTGGCATTTTAGGATGTAGATAGCGATGAGTCATTGCTGATATACTTTGCTTCACAAAAAAGTAGCTGTGTTCCATTTTAAAGTCAAGATAGAGTCTACAGGTGTAGAATGGGGAGTGCATTTTGAACAAATGTGTATTTCATGTAGATTTCCATATCTGTGAAATACATCTCATACATACAGTGCGCTTTAATTGCATTAAAATCAAATAGTCATCTCAGAAATACGACCAATTACAATCACGTACTGTACTGTAAATTAAAAGGTGGTACATTGTACATGTAATATGCATTTATGTGGGTGATGTGCATTTTAAACAGATGGTACTTGTATAAGCACTCTATTTTTGACACTTTTGACACACAAAAAAAGCAATTTGAATGAAATTGAAATCTAATTTCTAGAATGGGGAAGATCTATGCCTGTATAAGTAGTAGTCTGCAGCACAGATAATACAGATACATACAGAAGCATTTATAGTCCGAAGCTCCTTCTTACGAACTGGAAAAGGTTCATGGTAAACATTGATGAACACATGTTTATCTAAAATTCTCAAATATTAATGGGAATAAGCTTGGTACCAGACTGATCCTGTAGTCCAAAGCTTGTCAAAAATATATTTAGATAACCCACCCCCCTCCCCTCCCCCACCCATCCCCACCACAGCCCACATTTTGTTGTAGACAAAATCTGAAAGCTATCAAACATGCTTTGGATACAAAAATGGAATAAATGGACTTGTCTGGCTGAATAGAAAAATAAATAAAAATATATGGAATAAGATTTGACTCAGTCTTGTGGATTACAAAGTATTGCTGATAATCGCTGTGGTATGACAAATCTAGATCCAAGTTGATCCAACTCGGGTCGGACTATGAAAGAATATTGAGATTCAAGTCAGGTAGATGTACATAAGATCACACTGTACGAGAATAAGGAAGTGAATATTTACTTCGGAGCTAACAGGTATGTGTTAAATTGATTGCACACCTGTTCACACATTATCACCACTGTTTTGCTCAAGTCAACACCACAACTTAGCATCTACATGTACATGTATGTACCCAAACCCCTCCAACACAACATACATGCTCATGTTGGAGCTGTACATGTATGTACATGTATAACCACCACCAGTACAAAAGTGTATGTTTTTCGTCGTCATAATTTCATGTTTGTCTGTATTGGCCAAATGGCACTTTGGCAGTCTGACATTCTCTGCCCATTGATTTTAAAACCAGATATTAGCAAAGACTATTAGACCGTACAGTACTTGACTGAAATTAGTCACTCAGTCTCTGCTTGACCCAGTTTGCAAATTGCATCTGAATGTTGCCCGTCGGCTGTCGCTCGCGTTTACATTTTCGTCTCCGCTGGGAAAATGTAACCCAAATATAAATCACATCATAGTCTTGTTCCCTGTTAATATGGTATCTGTAAGTAGAGTTATTCAAAAGTTGTCTTATTCATGGGCATTCATGTCATTGTCAGGTTTCAACTAGCTTGTGAAGTTGTGATGAAGGGTTTTTTTTTGTGATCTTTCCTGATTAGATAATATAATACTGCATACATGTATGCTGAATATTTCGCGGTGGTTTTATTTTTGCGAATTTTGCGACTTAATAAATGCAAAAATTTTCACTTCCTGACATTTCTGTACAAATTGAATACAAATGAATAAAATCATGAAAATAAACTCTCGCGAATTCCCAGTCTTGGGAGCAAAATCGCAAAAATATGGACGCGAAATATATGGCGTATAGTACAGCACTACTTGTGTACTTGCAGCTTGTTTACTCGAGTGTGGACTCCATCCGCAATGTGTTGTACAACTTCGATCCACAACAAAACAATGCATGCTACCTTCATATTTACCCTCTCGTTGATAGTAGGTGAGGACTCTGGATTGATTCCGGATTGAAATTTCTCTTACTTGCCCTTCAAAGCAGCACGGATTTCGTACGGACTTAGTTACTCTGCTTTGGCAGTTAGTGTGAAAGTGGTGTTAGATGAATTGATTTAAAGAATGAATGCAGACTGTGATACAAACTGAATGCAGATCAAACAATTCCAGAAATTTCATATTTTGCTTTTTGATTTCCTCTCCACCCCCATTAGTTGAATTATAGTCTGGGTATAAATGAGACAAGTGTGAACAACTCCATGTCAGCATCACATCTCTTGATTTTCTTCTCTCTTTCTCTCTCTCAATCTTACTCGGTAGCACCATGCCCTTTATCAAGATGCATGGAAGTTTCATTCCCCGGCGTATTATGGCAGTGCAGCATGATGATTGCACCGCCATGAGACAGTCTAAAAATACTGCTCTCGGCCTAATAAATCTGACAGGATCTTGTTTGTATGCTAACCCAGGTCTTTGGAGTGTGTTTTTGTAGATATCTGTAGAGATGTGCAGGCTGGGATGGGATGATGGAATATTTTACCATTGCCAAGTTTTTACATCTAACCACTTGTTTGAGCTCAACATGTAGTGTATACTGTGATCCATCTTCTGTACTGTACATGCATGTATCAACATGTAATCTTGGGCAAGCTCGTGTCATATTTAGTAATGTTTCTTTTAATTCTTTGGCGAGGACATATGATCACTGATGACATAATGTTATGGTGTATTCACTGGCTACATTTGTGTTATTTCTAATACCGTTAGTCTTTTATCTATCCCCTACCCCCCCCCCCAAATACATAAAATCATACATAATTTGTAAATTTTACATGAAATGACAAAAGTAGGAGTAACTGAGCATTGACTCAGGGGCCTCATAGATAGCTTTCAACTAGTTACATGTAGTGATATTCAGTGACATGATATACAGCAGGGCTCAACACTAGCACTTGCCCGGGGCAAGTAAAATATCTAGTCAGGCAAGTAAAAACTCAAAATATTGAAATTTACTTGCCCCATTGGGCAAGTAAAATTTGATCATGAAATGAGCAAAATGTTTCCAATGAATCTTACCGAAACTAAAAAACTGTGTCTTAAATTTTGTGTTCGGTTAACTTACATGTATACTAAATTCCATCATTTTGTTCACTGAACTTAATTTCATGACTCTTTTATTCCATAAATCACACCTGTCACAACCCCCAGAATGAAAATAAACTCCCAATGCTATAAAAAGGCCTTACTGATCAAAATTAGTAATAATGCTTTTTATTATTGTCTATTTTTGGGCAAGTAAATTTTTCATTCGGGCAAGTAAAAATCTGAAAATGACAATTTCACTTACCCAAAGGGCAAGTAGGAAAAAAAGTTAGTGTGGAGCCCTGTTTACAGTATCACCTCATCAAGGGTATGTTATTGGCAATACAGTGTACCTGTAACTTACAAAAATTGCACTGTGCCACGAGTGTGATGTACTGAGCATTTGAGCTTGTGACTCGATTGTATGTTGTTAAAATCCGTGCGGGATGTTTGCTGTGCATTCCCATGTGGAATGCATTCCTCATAAAATTGTGCACATCCTTTGAACTTGAATGTAGATTTTCCGGCACATATTTTTGTTGATACAGTGTACATGTATTCATGACTATATAGTATAGTATGCAGCTTTTATTTTAATTACTGGCCTTCGTCACTAATTTTAACTATTATGATTATTTTTGTGCATACATTGTAACATTGCTTAGATGATTTTCATTTGAAACTCGGTACGCTGAAACCCGATATCGGCGATCAGTGAGTTAATTGGGAGCAAATTGCACCGACTGAAGTTTGTGAGTGACCTCTCATTGCTTTCACTAGGACGTACTAGAAGCAAAGGTTGTCATTACCGTAAGCCACATGTCACTCAGTACCCGGTGCAATTAAGTTATTGTTCCTTGCCTTCTATAAATGAAGACCTCCAGAGGACTGCAACGTACATGTACCTCTCGTTTTTCCTTCCTGAAATCATGCATGCGCCTTGTGGTGCGACGGTTTTGTCAAGCGACTTTGGTGGAGGTGAACGTGATATTTGGGACATTCAGAATAGTTACAGGGTTCTGTAGACTGCATGTAGTAATTATCATGTCTGTCTTAATTAATCGTGACATTTAAAGTTAATATCTATGAGATTTGAGATGGAAATCCTACTGATTATGCCATATGACATCATGACAGTTTCTCACCTTTTTTTCTGAGTAATATTCTTCACTGGTTGTGAATCACTCCAAGAGTGGCATAAATTTGCGCTTATGATATGGAGGCACATAAATGGGGTATACAGTACTGTAAGTGGTTAGAATATAATATGAAAATAAACGACGATAGAAATGAAGGGTTGTTACATGTATGTTTAATATCTCGAATCTCCATTATCAGTAATCCCTCCTCCTTCGTTCCCTCCCCATTGTAAAGATTCTGTAGAACCATTTAAGCATCTCGTGAGCCACGTACAAACTTGGACTGCATGCAGTGGCAGCAGTGCACATTCAAACATTAATGAATTGCTGCATACTCTTGCCTAGATACATGCAGTGTGGTAATTCAATACAGCCTGTATATGCAGCTTTCGTCCATGTGGTTGATTTTAAGAGGGCCAGAAAAAGGTGCAAAACTCACAGTACGCATTAATCCTGTTCGGTTACCCCTACCCGCCCCCTTTGTTGAAATAAGACTAGGTGTTGAAAATTGGATACTAGCTGCACTGTTATGCTACATGTTATCATAGATGAAAAAGTTGCGGAGAACATTCATGAAGAAAGGTCTGTTAGAAATTACACATGGTTTCAGGGAGAATATTTGGCAGTGATTTCAGAAAACTAAACTAGGAAATGCATACACTGGAACTACATTGAGTTGCTGTTGAGTTTTTTTTTTTGGGGGGGGGGGGGGTTGGGGTGAGGTAACAAGGGATTTCATTCTGTCCAGTGCACCAGTTAATAGAATAAATTCTTTCTCAAAATGTATTTCTTGAGCTCAATTTCATGTGATGCAACCCTGAACAAAGCTGGGATTTTAGAGAAATCAGCTTTAAGTTCATTCACATTCATTCATTCATTCATTCATTCATTCATTCATTCAATTCAGTTGTTCAGATATTCAAAGTTTATTGTCATGCAAAAATAATGGCAGAAAAACTTGCTTGTAGTTGAATTGCACAGTTTGCAAAATGAAAATGTACTTGTGAATCTTTATGCCAAATTCATGCATAGTAGATAATCAACCCTCATTCACCCTTGATGTTTGTATTGTATTGGCAATACAGTATTGCTATCAAGAAAATTAATTCTACATGCATACTACCAGCATTACTGTTTGATCAGAGAGTGTGTAACATCGTGGGTCATGTGACAGTAGGTCACATGACCCAATACTCCGTCAGGATAATTGCCATCAATCACCATTGACCTAGTTAGTCTGATAATTAAGATGACAATCACTGTCCCAATGATCATAAACATTAGTCAGCTGCTAAGACTCCCAGGAGTCTCTTGATGGTGGCATAGTTCGAATGCTTACATGAATTAACAGAGGACTCTAAACTACTAATTGGTGTGTGTGATGTTGGGAGTGGGAGCTAGGTTTGTGTGCAGAAGACTCAAAGGATAATTAAAGATTTTAGATTGATTGTCACTTTTGGTCCTTCTTATGGTATACTTACTTTTATCGTCTGGTAATTTTTTCCAAATTCTGCATTTAAAGGTAGATTTTGGATTGGCACTGATGAGAAAAGTGTCATATAATGTAATTAGAAAGTTGTGACATGATTGGGAACATTTGAAAATGCCTCAAGAACCAAATGAGTTGAAATATATACCAACTATGCACTAGCAGGAGTGGATCTCCCACCTGGGAGGATTTGTCTGTAATTTGTTTACTTAAGGAGAATCAAGCATAAACATAGGAGTATCTTAATTTTATCCGGGGACGATAAAAATGAGCCCTGTAGAGAGCCACACAGCAGGTTTCTGTGCTACGAGTGATATTGACATTGTTTATTTGAGAATGAGTCAACATTTGACTACAAGATTTTCACAGGAGAATCCTTGCATAGTTTACTTGATTCTAGAGTAGTTTCAGCCCAAGTTGAGGACTATCCCCAATCATGTCATTTACCTTTAAAGATGTTCATGATTTGCACCCGCTGAAATGAACTTGTCGACTAAAAAAGCAAAATCTTTTTATAATGGGAAGATTCATGTAAAACATCACATCCCACATAAGCCTTTTTCAATTTCTATCAGGGTCATACTTTAGTTCAATACTGGTTAATGAGCATTTGTTTTTCTTCTGGACTCTGAAGTAAACAAATTGATGACAAATCTATCCAGCTTGAGTGAAAATACG
>JZLH01S0068243.1:12829-24000 GCA_001188425.1 Eucidaris tribuloides
TGGAATGAGACTCTGAAGTAAACAGCATTTTTTTTTTCATATCGTGTAATGTTGATGCATAATGCAGATCGTACAACTATATAAAGACAAAAGGGATACCTATAACGAATGTAATAGTTCGTGTATTTTGTTGTCTTTTTTCAAATTTACGATGGTTTGTTTAATTGGTTTGATTTACGGTTTACCTGCACGCTACATACACCGAAAGTACGGTCCGGGCATTGTTTGGGCATTGTGTATTACGTAACAGCGCCGCATCGCGTGGTAAATTGGGGGCCCGAGGCCTCCTTTCCATTTACACCGAATATAGGCCGGCCCGAGGCCGGCCTCGGGCCGGCCCGAGACTACCTCCAGAGGTGGTCCCAAATTGGGGAGGGCCTCGGGCCTCCTTTGCATTTACACCAAGCTTTAGGCCGGCCTTGGGCCGGCCCGAGGCCGGCCTAAAAGCTTGGTGTAAATCGGGTCTAAGACTAGGTGTTGAAAAATGGATACTAGATGCAATGTTATGCTACATGTTATCATGGATAAAAAAAGTTGCGGATAACATTCATGAAGAAAGGTCTGTTAGAAATTACACATGGTTTCAGAGAGAATATTTGGCAGTGATTTCAGAAAACTAAACTAGGAAATGCATACACTGGAACTAGATTGAGTTGCTGTTGATTTTTTTTTGGGGGGGGGGGTGGTTGGGGTGAGGTAGCAAGGGATGTCATTCTGTCCAGTGCACCAGTTAATAGAATAAATTCTTTCTCAAAATGTATTTGAGCTCAATTTCATGTGATGCAACCCTGAACAAAGCTGGGATTTTAGAGAAATCAGCTTTAAGTTCATTCACATTCATTCATTCATTCATTCATTCATTCAATTCAGTTGTTCAGATATTCAAAGTTTATTGTCATGCAAAAATAATGGCAGAAAAACTTGCTTGTAGTTGAATTGCACAGTTTGCAAAATGAAAATGTACTTGTGAATCTTTATGCCAAATTTATGCATAGTAGATAATCAACCCTCATTCACCCTTGATGTTTGTATTGTATTGGCAATACAGTATTGCTATCAAGAAAATTAATTATACATGCATACTACCAGCATTACTGTTTGATCAGAGAAGTGTGTAACATCGTGGGTCATGTGACAGTAGGTCACATGACCCAATACTCCGTCAGGATAATTGCCATCAATCACCATTGACCTAGTTAGTCTGATAATTAAGATGACAATCACTGTCCCAATGATCATAAACAATAGTCAGCTGCTAAGACTCCCAGGAGTCTCTTGATGGTGGCATAGTTCGAATGCTTACATGAATTAACAGAGGACTCTAAACTACTAATTGGTGTGTGTGATGTTGGGAGTGGGAGCTACATGTAGGTTTGTGTGCAGAAGACTCGAAGGATTAAAGATTTTAGATTGATTGTCACTTTTGGTCCTTCTTATGGTATACTTACTTTTATCGTCTGGTAATTTTTTCCAAATACTGCATTTAAAGGTAGATTTTGGATTGGCACTGATGAGAAAAGTGTCATATAATGTAATTAGAAAGTTGTGACATGATTGGGAACGCTTGAAAATGCCTCAAGAACCAAATGAGTTGAAATATATACCAACTATGCACTAGCAGGAGTGGATCTCCCACCTGGGAGGATTTGTCTGTAATTTGTTTACTTAAGGAGAATCAAGCATAAACATAGGAGTATCTTAATTTTATCCGGGGACGATAAAAATGAGCCCCGTAGAGAGCCACACAGCAAGTTTCTGTGCTACGAGTGATATTGACATTGTTTATTTTAGAATGAGTCAACGTTTGACTACTAGATTTTCACAGGAGAATCCTTGCATAGTTTACTTGATTCTAGAGTAGTTTCAGCCCAAGTTGAGGACTATCCCCAATCATGTCATTTACCTTTAAAGATGTGTTCATGATTTGCACCCGCTGAAATGAACTTGTCGACTAAAAAAGCAAAATCTTTTTATAATGGGAAGATTCATGTAACACATCACCTCCCACATAAGCCTTTTTCAATTTCTATCAGGGTCATACTTTAGTTCAATATTGGTTAATGAGCGTTTGTTTTTCTTCTGGACTCTGAAGTAAACAAATTGATGACAAATCCATCCAGCTTGAGTGAAAATACACTCTGTCCAGTGTATGTATTGGTATCAACTCATTTTGTTCTGAGGCATTTTGTGCCTTGTTTTGCTTTTTAATACTGTAAGATTTTTCTCTCTTTTTGTTCACAATGCAGGACCTTGAGCATCCCAATGTGACCATCCACATGAACCATGGAGCCAGAGAATCAATATTTTTACGGCCGAAATCAGGCACCACCGTCCATGCCGCAGGGGCAGAACTTTCCTGTAGGTGACATGGACCATTCCAAGATGGGCCCCATGATGCGGGCCCTCACAGAAGACTTTGATCTTCCTGCGCAGAACTCAACAAACTTTAACCAGCAGGCAGTGCCTCCGAACCCGATGCCGGTGGCCAGTGAGCCGCAACGAATGAGCAACAACTACGGACCGGCATCACAGACATTGTCTGGTTATGCAAGCCAGTATTCGTCGGGACCGGGTTCGCACAACTACTTCGGACATGGACATCCGACTTCACCGCTGAACAGTGGATTTCCGTCACCCGGTACCAACTATCCACCAAGTGGGATGGGTAGTCCGTATCAACGACAGTTATCAGGTTCTAGTCCGTTGGGGAGCCCCAACGGCCACAATCCCAGCTATCCACGCTCCGCAAGTGCTGGTCCCACCATCCCATCCCCGATTATGATGCATGGGCCGAGCATGTATCCGCACAATCAGGGCTCGCCCGCCAATCGGTCTACCACACCTTACGGTTTTCCTACCTCACCGACATCTCCACATAATCAACTAAATCACGCCTCGCCGCCACTAGCCTCACCGAGTGGCATGAGGCCCGGGGGAACACTCCACAGTCCCAAAAGTCTACCAGCCAGTTCTCCCATCCCATTTGGCAGCCAGATGTCGCCCACGTCTTCTCGTGCGCAAAGTGTTCCCACACTTCCAGGCAACTCCACAGACCACATGTCAACCATACCTCACGCGCGATCCAAATCCCCCGGCTCGGCCAGCATTCACCGTCCGTACCCGCAACCCCCTGTGCAACCTCAGCAATTGTATCCCTTGCCATCGCCGAAGGTGCGACCCGTTGATCAGACGGACAGTAGAGGGCAGTATGTAGAACTTGTACATTCAAAGTCGTCAGGTGACAAGTGGAATCATACCGATGGCCGTAGCAATGATAGATCCAGGGCGAACATCCCTCGGGAAAATGTGTCGCAGTCTGGACATCTGCCGCGTTTGGAGGAGATGGTTGCCATACTTGGCGAATCAAATGAGACAAAGTCTCCGAAGCAAACCGATTCTGGAAAAGAGTCTCCCGTCTGTGAAAACAGTACAAACGGTCCCCAAAATGATATGAAAAGAACAGATTTATTGAACAATTGTTCCCAAAATAACAGTGAACCCGCAGAGAGAAGAATACAACCTTGTGAGCAAATCTCTGATAGACTGAGCGGCAGTGAGAATAATGTAAAGAACACAGAAAAGGTCGATGCAAGGATTGTGAATGGATTATCAGTAAAAGGTAGTGTTTCAGTGTTAAGAAATGACCAAGACTCTGATAGGGATCGGACTAAAATGAATGGGCCATCTGGCAATTGTAACAAAGACGATAGCACGTTTGACCTTTTCCAGAAAGACAGTCCACTGAATAGAGTTGTGAAAACATACAGTGGTAAGGTCAATCCTAATTCTGGTGAAAGAACCGTTATGCCACGACGCCACAGTTTGGACTCGTCTGGTAGGACAAACGTAACTGAGAACTGTTCACCATTCAAGTCTCCAACATCAGCCCAGGTGAAGTGGAGACAGTCCACAATGAAAAGCCCAATTCAAACCAAAGATACACAAGGTGGGAAATCAGAAAAAGCAGAAGAAGTAGAACAGCCAAAAGTGGAAATTCCAAAAGTGGAGCATCCCAAGGTTGATCCTGCAGAAGTGTCATTAGAACGTAAGTGCCAAACAGAAAAACAATCGGTTAAGCATTCCTTGGAAACTGAACCAGGCAAGTGTGTGCCTTCAACATCAAAATCAAACTCAAGTGATATGTGCGTTGATATCATAAAAACAGAGAGCAGTCTTCAGACTCCTCATAATAATCCTATGACTACCCCTACTTCTAAAAAGAAGAGTCCTGACCCCATGACCACCCCTACTACAAAAAGGAAGAGTCCAGATCCTATGACTACTCCTAGGAAAAGGAAGAGTCCAGATGATGGGGGAAGTAGCACTGGGGATGATTCTTTGCCATTGAAAAAAAGGAGGGGCAGACCACCTGGTAGCAAAAACAGACCTAGAAAGGAGGGTGAGGGAGCTAAATCAAGAAGGAGCAAAAAGAAAAAATCAGTCATTGGTGTTGATGACGAAACAGAAATGGAACTAAGTAAATTCAAACATGTTAAGACACTGTTGAAACCAAAGACTGACGCTAGTGCCCAGAACTTCCGTGGACCTGTGCTGAGGGTTCAGGGCGGTAGCATTGAAAGTGTGATTTCTTGCCGAGTCGTCAATACACCTGGTGCCGAGGAGGAGCAGGTGAAAAGCGGAAAAAGCAAAAAGAAAGTGGTGAAACAGGTCAAGAGACAATCTGTTGTCGTGGCTAGTCCTGTGGGGCAGGCTGCGGTACACGCGACGGAGTCACCAAGTCCGGATGGATTGTGGGTGTGTGCTTTCTGTGGAAACACCTCAAACTTTGGACTCCTTGGGGATCTATACGGACCCTACTTTCCCCCAGGTTACCAAGTGCCACACTCGCGGAGAGACGATGCTCTAAAGGGGGATAGCCACAGTAGCAGATTCCAAAAGGAGATGCTAAAAAGGTTGGGAAGTGGGCAAGGGGCTAGACATTCTAGGGGCTCTGTGAACAGAGGTGGAAGAAAACAGATACTAGTTTCCAAGCAGGCCGGCCAGAGGCAGCCAGGCAGGTGGTGGCAAAACAAAGCATCATCCGTAGCAGATGCCAGTTGGATGAGGCAACGTAGGAACAGGAGGAAAAGCCAAGGAGAGGACGACGAATCGCCAGATTTGTGGGTGCATGAGGAATGTGCCATTTGGGCTCAGGGCGTGTACTTCCTCAACGGAATGCTGTATGGGATCCATGAGGCCGCCAAAGCAGCACAAAGCAAGGTAAGTACACAGCCAGCTACCTGATCACTCATTACGTAGTTTCATGGTCCAAGTAGATTTGACATACTGTATGATATATCAAACACATATAAAGTTACAGAAAAGGAGACAGTAAGCTACATGAAAGGAATATTGCATATTTAATTTCAGGCATACATAGAATCTCGTAAGTTCGATTTCTTAACTACCTTTTTAGGTAATTGTCCACATATGAAGTATGATATGCTCATCAGTATAACTAGTTTACTTTGTTCTTATGTATATGCAGTCTATTTTAAAATACCACTTCTATTTTCACTTTTTTGAGATAGATTTACTGTTCAGTTACTGACTGTAGCTGTGGTTATGGTTTTGTCTATGTGGGGACATGCTTATTTTAAGATATATACCAGATTATAGTATTAGATTATTCTAAATTCCATTGCACCAGCAGTTATCAGTAGAAGAATGACCTTCCTTCATTTAACAGCTTATTTGACATTGTGCAACAAACTTTTAGTTACAAAGAGAAAAAAGCTATGTGGAAGTAAAAAACCACTAAATAAAAGAAAACAAAAACAAGCTTATTTGACATTGTGCAACGAACATTTAGTTACAAAGAGAAAAAAGCTATGTGGAAGTAAAAAACCACTAAATAAAAGAAAACAAAACCAAATTAAATACTTAGGTCAGCATTGCAGTTTTAAAGGGAGAAGGCGCCAGCAGCTAACAGGCATAAGTTAAGAAATAGAGAAGCATTGAGAGTATTGTGAGAATTATGGTATATGGTGATAAAGACAGCCTAAATAAGGGCTACTGTGTGACACTCACACTCAGCAAGGCCCTATAAATTAGTTAATTTGTGTTTATTTTATGTCTTTGCAAGCCTTATCTTAAGATAAAACTTGCAGAAACAGTCATAGGGGGAGGAGCTTATCGATTCAAACAGTACATACATTACTACGGCGTGACTAACACACGTCGGGTGGCATTCATCGGTCATGCTTGGTCAGTTTCAGCAAAGTGTACGTGCGATCTGATTGGTTGGCAAGAACTCAAATGTTTTCTTAACTTATGCCTGTTAGTTGCCGGCGCCTTCTCCCTTTAACAATGTGCGCATATTTGTTTCCTGTCTTATGATTCAGTGTATAGTCAGTGCTTATATTTGCAGGTTTTTATGGGAATGAAGGTTGGTTTTGAAAACTTAAATATTTATACCAGAGCCATAGTTAGACGAGAGTTTGGCCAACTTGGTTTCAAGTAAGTTGCAACATGTAGCCCAACGTCATGTGATAATCGTTAAACCACAGATTCATGTGTGAAGCATCATTGTTAATGTGGCTCCCTCAAAAACAGGTGCTAAGATGCAACGTAGTGAAGCTATGTTTGGCCAAACTGTCGCTCTCTCTATCAGTGAATTTGGTCTAAAGCTGTACATCTTCAAAGCCAACATCAGGATTAACATATTTCAGCCTACATATATCAATAATACATCAAACGAATTCTGATTAAAAACTGACCTTTAGAAAGATGCAATGAAAAAAAAAAATGATTTGGTAATTTACCAAATATTTACTTTGTGCTGAGTCGATGATGTTCACAAGATGTTGCGGTCATGTGTCTGAAACATGTGCTGATTCCCTAACATCACTGAGACGAGCACATATAGGATTATTACAAGTCAAACACATGGTGTTTCCTTTGTACTAAGTGTGACAAGAAAGAAACGAGTGTGACGGCCACACCTACATGTATGATGATGCAATGTCAGTTGACTGACCACCCATGTCACTGTCATGCACAACATCTCATCAACATTCTGCTATAATGTTGTTCTCTTGTCTCAATTTATGTGTCTTTTTCGTTGTGTAGCATGTACCTGCTCTGCCCCATCACAAAACTAGAGGTGGCACAAATATGGAGTGGGGAATCAATTTGAAGTTCATGGTCAATTTTGCGGGAGCACAACAAATATCTCGAGCTTCTCCAGGAAGCTTACGTAGAAAATGCAATGTCGCGGAGAAGCTCAGGACACATGGTTGGGCTCCCGCCCAACTAACTAGGAACTTCAGATTGATTCGCAGCTCCATGTTAGTGCCACCTCTAGTTTTGTGATGGGGCGTAGCAGGAACGCGCCGTACAACAGCCTGAAAAAGAAAGTTAGACAAGTGAACAACATATAGCAGAATGTTGTTAGATGTTGTGCAAAACAGTGATGTGGGTGGTCAGTCAATTGACATTGCATCATAGGCATGACTGTCACAGTCTTTCTTCTTTTCTGCCACATATCGCATAATAAATGTTCTGGTTCTAAATCAGTTATTCCTCGACAAACCCCCCCCCCCCCCCCCCATGACATAAATGTGCCTACTACAATAAATGCATTATGGCTACAAAAGTACACTATTCTGAATTTCTTCCCCATTGCAAGGCATGGTAGCTTGCACACTTATTTGTATGGCCTTTAAAGATTATGGCCTGCTTCAGCCTGTCAAGTACAATAGTTAGTTTCTAATACATGGATATGAAAACAAAATAGATGTTATAATCCTTGTGAAAAACACATGTAACTGAATTATCTTTCCCATGAATTAAATTCTACCACCTGCCACCATGAATTAAACTTGTGACAGTTTTGAACTAAAATATATGTCCATTTTCTTCTTGAATTTTCTAGAAGTGCACTCTTTGTCGAGATCCTGGTGCATCAATCGGTTGCCTGAGTAAAGGATGCAAGCAAGTTTACCACTACCTGTGTGCTACAGAAGCAGGTAAGCCGGTCGATTCGATTGAAAAAGTTGGGGGAAGGGTTAGACCTTGGGCGCAAAGAAAAAGATCAAATGTTGTATTCCAAATACGGGGTGTTTAATAGTGAAAATAAATGTGCAGTGAAAAAAGAATTATTAGATCTGAAGAAAGGGCTCTTTCATGGTGAAAGTCAATACGATAAGAAAAAAAGGACATTAACATCCCAAGGATGACATGCTTTAACTCCTTGGGGATGACGGGTTTGTACAGAAGCCCAGCACATCACACACCTAGAGATGATTTTCCCCATCTATACTGGTCAAAACTATGTATTTCATGGGACAGAAGCATTGAAGCAATATAAACCTATAGTTCAAGTGAAAAGGTATCATATTTTTTAGGCTTCTGTGGAAGAAATTTGTCCCTAAGTGTGTGATTTACTGGGCTTCTGTACAAGCCCGTCATCCCCAAAGGGTTAAGGAACAAATTAATGTGACAAGCAAACAAAAACAATTAAAAAAGGTCCCAAGATCTCAAAACAAAAGTATTTTTTGTTTTGTAGTTTTGAGGGGGGAGGGGGTTGGGGGTTCAAATCAATGACCAAAAAGGGATGGTGCAGAATTAAAGGGGGTGGTGAACCCCCTACCTTTTATTTTTGTAGAACTTTCGGGGTGATGTGGCACCTGCAGATCCCAGGGGCCTGGTGTGTGTATGTGTGTTAAAGGCACTGTATAACAATGTTTCCAGTTTAAAATATCTGAGCTACATGATTCCCCATGCTACTAATGTCTTTGATACAGTCTAAAAATGAAGCCCTGAAAAAATTGCGGTGTAAAACAATCATTTAGTGCTTTAAAAAAGTGAAAATCATTGAGAGACCAATCCAGCTTTTCTCCATAGACTGCTGTGTTGCAGAATTTCCTATCGTCCGATATAAAATTAATGTGCCAATTTGTATCTGCACATATTGACTAGAGACAGCATAACTGTCCAAACTTTTGTGTTCTAAGGTGTTTATTTGTCCATTCAAACACTGTCAGATATGTCAGATAGCAAAGTTCGACAATTTTTTAAACGGGTCTTCCACACTGTTATATAGTGTCTTTAAGTTTATACATATCCATGCAATTCAAAGAATTTACAGTGTACATCTACACTAGGACACAATGTTTGGCTGGCATTTTAAGCTGTGAGAAACACAAGACATAGTGTGGGAGTCCGCAGCATGGAGTCACATGGTTCCGTCTCGGGCGCATGCTAATGAAGTCGAAAACGAGGCCTCTCTCACGAGCTCGTAGACGTTCGTTCAAGGATCCCAGACTAGCGCAGGTGGGCCCACAGTCGATGACTCATCTCATATCGCAGCCGAGTCTCCCAGCGTGTTGATTGCAGATTAAAACCCCATCTTAGCTCCAGGCTTGTATGTTAGAGCACCACAGATCACTTCCCCATCTCACAGTAATCAACACTCTTTCGTGAGATTTTGTTTCATCTTGTCTCTCACTCTCTCTCTCTCTTTTTCTTGTAGACTGTCTAATGCATCTGGATACTATTCCATGACGTGCCCTAAACACAAGGTAAATTACCACATGACTGTAATTCGTCTACTGAGAGCCAGAAGGGCTTTAATGCAGTTCCTGGTGAGAACCAGAAGGGGGCTATCACTGTACAAAGTCAATGGCGTTAGTGCCCTTCAGGTTGTCAATGTGTATTGAGTTGATGCCCTTCTGGTTAAATGGACAAAATACTGTACTATCATCTACTGAGAGCAAGAAGGATGTTAACTCTGTACCTGTCAAGAACCAGAAGGGCATTATCACTGTACAAAGTCAATGGTGTTAGTGTCCTTTTCATTGTTAATGTGTAATGAGTTCTCAACCAACGAATTCATCTATCTTTCATGCATTTTGTTTCTTCCTCTAATCTTCAGCAATAAATCGTGTGTGTGTAATTTTGCAAAAATGAGTATATTTCCAGAATTCATGATCCCCATGGACTACTGTATACACTATAAACAGGTATTTCGTGTACATATATTTTTGTGATTTTGCTGCAAGGTGGGGAATTTGCAAAAGTTTACTTTCATTATCAGGAAATGAATTTTTTTACAGTTGTTAATGTTTAGTCATGAAGTTCGCCCCCCCAAAAAAATAAAAAAATAAAACCACTGTGAAATATTCAGCATATGCAGTATTTTCAGTTAGAATGCACTAAAGATTACTACAAAAATATTATTCTGGCTGGTTGTCAAATTATATTCACCTTCTCAAAGTTAAATTAAGTCATTCTTTGAAAGAAAATAATGGTAATCACCATGCCTGAGGTGAAATACACAATATCTCTATTGAGCTACTTTTAAAGTAGCCATTCAGCAATCCCCTGAAATTGAACTAATCCCTAATGACACATCAAAATTCAATTTTTAGATGAAGAATTTAAAAAGAGGAATAAAAGATATAAAAACGGTGATAATTTCAGTATGCAAATCAAAAATACATAAATTGAATCAGGGTAAATGTGTTGGAACCACTATTTGGTTTTGTTAAAAACAACCTACCCTACAATTAGGGGGGGGGAAACCCCATTAAACAACTTGATGAAAGATAATGCACTCAACTTAAGCAAAAGAAACTACAAGTAAACAACGATGAAGACAATTACAAAACACGTGAAATACAAAACACGTGAAATACAAAACACGTGAAATACAAAATGTAGGTGAAATTTTAAGACGTAATGGAAGGATAATTTAGGTTTCAGCTGAAGCCAATGAGTGTAACGAAGAATTGTATGTGAGTCAATGATGCAGTCACAAGACGTTTCATCTGATGCAGTCTTTGAGCTGTTTTTGCCTTACCAAGGCGTTACTGCAAAGGATTTGGTCGACACTAGGACAACCACTGAGACTTCATATCAATTCAACTTAATCCTTCTTTGAGCCCAACCCCCCACACCCTTATTGTGTTGGACTGAAACTGCCCGGGGGGGGGGGTGGGGGGAGTAATCATCCTAATGTGCTACCACAAGGTTAAAAGTGAGGGGTTTCCAAAGACTGGAGTAAACATGAAAATGAGGATCATTGGGACTATAAAAACAAAAACAAAAGTTCCAATGGTAAGAATGAAATTGCGATTCTCTAGAATAAGGAATTGTCAGATATAAATGAAATTAAATGAACAAAATGAGCCATTCCAGTTGACATGGATTTTGATAATAGACTTAAT
>JZLH01S0068244.1:22820-34177 GCA_001188425.1 Eucidaris tribuloides
GCAAAACATTTATTTAATTAAAAGATACATGTAAATGTACATACCAGTAGTTATGATTTTGTTGTATGAGAAACTATAATTTTCTTCAACTTATCACAGAAAAGGCTTTTAACATTGAATCAATTTTATCAAAATAATATAGGAACATGAAAAATTATCTGCAAGTTGATTTAAAGTACTTACAAAACTTTCACAAAATTTATACTTGTAACTTTTGCCTCAGTATACACTGTACATTGTAGATTGTAACATACATGTACACTGTTCCATCAATATATCAAAGACAAGACAATTTTACACCACTTTACACTTGCACTAATCACAGATACTGTATGCGCTCACTTCAGGGGGTGTACATTTTTTTAAATTTATCTATTTATTTACTTATTTATTTATTTATTTTAACATATTTCAACAAGGTAGCAAGACCAGCAAAGCTGTACATCAGATTTTATGTAATATATTAAATAAAAATATTACATACAAATGAACAGTGGTATAATGACAAACGTCCAGCTGTAATCTGTGATACTATTTCAGAACATGGTGCTATATAATATTACAAGAATAAATTTATATAAGTATGGCAGACATAAAATTAAAAGACAATTGAGATACATGTAAATTTAAAACCTTTCCGGCACTACTTGAATATTAAAAACCCTATTTACAGTGTAGGGCCTACATCTAGTGGTGTGTAGTGTGATAATAGTTTGCAGCAAAAAATATCAAGAAAAGACTTCTTTGATCTGGTTTTAACCTCTTAACCCAATAATCATGAGCAGAAATATTTTGCAATGTTCAATCCATTCACAAAAAGTAGGAATGCCAGTTTTCAGGCAAAAGCATGAGCACATACTCTGGCAATTTATTTTGAGGCAGTATTTCATGCTTTATATGCACAAAATAGCTAATTGTAGATGATGTTCAGACTCTACTTGCCATCTTACAGTGTGTTTCTACAGAAAAATAGTGGAAAACGGTTTATCTTTTCCAGAATCGAAAAACCGTATCGCCGTTAAACCAACCTGTTTCTACAGAGCGAATAATCCGATTAGCTCCCATTCCGTGTCGCAAATACCGCGTCAATCGGAAATTGGGAAATTCAACCTATGACCTCGCAATGCATTGTGGTATATGAACTGGTCCAAAATATGCAGTCACAGGCACATATTTTCACACGCACCCGTGACCCCTACTTCCGCCAGACGCGATACGCTTTTCGCTGTGTGTTTCTACAGAAAAGTTAAACGGATTAACACGGCAATAACCACCTCTGGGAGGTGGTTATGATAAACCATATTTGGTCAGATACGGTTTATCAATAAACCGTATCGCGTCTGTTTCTACAGGAAAGTTTTCCGGAATTCTAGATACTTACGCGGGTAATACCGTTTAACGATTTTCTGTAGAAACACACCGTTAGGTTCTCCATGGTAAGAAATTCCTTCAAAGATATTACTTTTTTGTTACAGTAAAGGGTATTTTGTGACTCTAAGCAATCAAATTATCAAAAGGCAAACATGAAAACAAACATGAAGACTTACAAACAAGTTGGATGAATTTACCCAAGAAATTATCTGGGGATTCAAGATAAGATTGGAATGTGGTAATCTGATCCTTTAACATCAGTTCTAAGGATTTTATTTCGTCCTTAATACTTGTATTTCTTGTATTATTGTGGCCTGCTCTTAAGACTAATCCTATCCGTACCATTTGGGGAATTGTATTTGAATGGTTTCTTGTATTTCCTTGTTCTGGATTAAGACTTTATAGAATCATATATTTAGTCTAATACCACTTTCATACTGACTGCTGAAGCGGAGTTACTATGGCAGATGGCAGTGTGAAAATCCTGAAAACTTTTTATGCCTCCGCAACGAAGTTGCCGGAGGCATCATGTTTTCGGGTTGTCCGTCCGTGCGTCCGTCCGTCCGTCCGTCCGTCCGTTACCGGATCTCGTTACCGCGATAACTTGAGAACCCCCGATCGGATTTGGATGTAACTAGGACCAAGTATGTACTATGAGCCACCAATGAACTGATTAGATTTTGGAGCTGAAAGGTCAAAGGTCAAAGGTCACCGGGCCTTAAATATGTCTGATTTGGGCTCGTTACCGCGATAACTTGAGAGCGGCTGGTCGGATTGTCATGTAATTTGGGTGAAGTACTGTATTATGAGGCCACCAATTCAAACTGTATTTAGATTTTTGAGCTGAAACGAGTCAAAGGTCAAAGGTCACCGGCCTTAATATGTCTGATTTGGGGCTCGTTACCGCGATAACTTGAAGTGGCTGGCTCGGATTGTGATGTAACTTGGCGCTTGGAAGTAATGTATTATGAGGCAACCAATGAAATATCTAGATTGGGGGCTCAAAAGGTCAAAGCGTCACCGGGCCTTAAATATGTCTTGATTTGCGGCTCGTTTACCGCGGATTAACTTGAGAGGCTGGTCGGATTGTCTATGTAACTGGCGTTAAAGTATCGTTATTATGAGGCACACAATGAACTGATTAGATTGTGGGCTGAATAGGTCAAAAGGTCAAAGGTCACCGGGCCTTAAATATGTCTGATTTGGGCTCGTTACCGCGATAACTGAGAGCGGCGCGGTGATCGGATTGCTGATTGTACTTGGGTGAAGTATGTATTATTGAGGCACAATGAACTGATTAGATTTGGGGCTGAAAAGGTCAAGCGTCACCGGGTGCAATATGTCTGATTTGGGCTCGTTACGCCGATAACTTGAGAACGGCCAGTTGAATTTCATGTAACGTGGCGGGTGAAGTATGTATTATGGCCGGCACAATGAACTGATTAGTTTTGGAGTGCAAAGTCAAAAGGTCAAAGGTCACCGGACCTTAAATATGTCTGATTTGGGCTCGTTACCGCGATAAACTTCGAGAGCGGTCCGGTCGGATTGTGATTGAAACTTGGGTGAAGTATTTATTATAAGCACCAATAAACTGATTAGATTTTTGGAGCTGAAAGGTCAAAGCCGTCAAAGGTCACCGAAGCCTAAAATCGATGTCTGATTTGGCCTCTACCATGATAACTCGAGAACGGCCTGTCAGATTTTTATGTTATTTGGTCGGAAGTATGTATTATGAGGCCACCAATAAACTGATTAGAGTTTGGAGCTAAATTGGTCACCGGCGCCTTAAAATATGTCTGATTTGGGTCATTACTGTGATAACTTGAGTTGGCCTTTTCCGATTTTGATTGTAACTTGCGGAGAAGTATCTTATATAAGGGCACCAATTTACTTATTCCATTTTTGGAGTTGAAAGGTCAGCAGGTCAAAGGTCACCAGGCCTTAAATATGTCGATTTTGGGCTCGTTACCGCGATAAACTGAGAGCGGCTTAAATTGGATTTACTGTAACTTGGTCAAAGTCACAGGGCTTATCATTACTTCTTATTCATCGATTTGGTCTTGCACCATGGCTAACTCTGAAGCTTATTCCAAAATTACATCAATTGGATGGGAGTGGCAGGCCTGCGGAGGCATACCCATCGACTGCGCGCAGTCGAACTGCTCTAGTTAATCTTGGTTTCTCAAAGCAGAAGTACTCAACCCACTTCGAGATGAGGGTTACAGATGGAGTAACTCCGTACTGGAAGTGTGGTATCAGCTTATGTTTATGATCTTTGCAAACAAATTTGGGTTCAAACCGCTCGTTGGGCAAAATAGTTTGTACACATGGCGCGAACTCGCATGGAAACCATGGAAATGAGTGCGGATACACGGCCGTGGTGTTTGCAAGTATGAAAAGGGCATAATACTTGCTATCAACGTGGAATTGCCCTTTGAATTTAATGCCTTATACCTTAAATGCTCTCCGCTTTATTTCAAACATACAGTCGGCCTATTTAACATTTCCAACAGTTATACACTGCAAATTACATGGGAGGTATTCCCCATGCCTGTCCATGCTAATGTAAAGTCTTTATAAAGTTTATATACGGCACGTTTATATCACAATGCATCAGTTGACTTCTAAATCTATGTCACGCTTTCAATAACGGTGCTGTAATTGCGTATTTATGATGACATTGAGAGGGCAATTTAGGCAAATCGAGGGTAAACAAAGACCATGCAGAAATGAATGCTGGAGTGAGGATAGGTTAGATCCTGGGCATTTTGGACGTAAATACACAATAAATCTCAATTGAATGAATTCTGTAGGACACACACTGCCTATTGCAAGCATCGATTCGTGGTCTACTGTGTTTATTTTGTCTATTGCCGGTAAAAAATTGAAGGTTATGAAACCATTTGATTATCTTAATATTATGTAGTGTTCCATGACCAGAGCCTACACAGGTGAATAAAAGACGAGACAAGGCAACAACAGAGAAAGGGAATTCATTACTAAAATGTTAAAGGAAATAAGGAATATAATGTAGGCTTATACTGTAGAAGCTAAATAAACTATATTTTCATTGATCGTAGTAGTTTGTATATATTTGCTTAAAAGTTATAGATCTGTAGTAGCCTCATGGTACCAGGAATCAACCTGAGAGTTTACAATGTACATGTACCTTAGCTTGCTCGACATACAGACATGTAGCAAGTTACAATACAAGTTGGATTCCAAATATTGAAACGTGATGTATTCATGATAAAATAGGTATATGGAACAGCTTGTTTACTACAGTAGGTCCCCCAAGAAAGAAAACTCCATAAATCTGAATAATTGTGAACGATGTGAACTATACCAAGATTATCATGTGTGGTGCTCAAAGTCATTTGATCATTTCCACTGTAACGTACCACCTGTAGGCCTAAATGAAATGCCCAGATACTGAGTGCACAATGAGAAGCCAACATTGTAATGAGATGCCTGCCTTCATCTTTCCCCTTCCATCTCCTCCTAGGGATGGGGGACGGGCCACTGACAGGAGGAGTGGAAATGACGAAGTGGCCATCTCGAAGGTTTCTAGGTTAGTGGCATTTTGAGTGATGGAATTCAAGCTGGCATTAGTAGAAGGTGAAAGAGAATCTGCTCTGATGCATTTATCAGTATGCAGTAGCATCTTCAAAATTGGAGGGGGGGGGGGTTGTAAAATTATAATAGCTACTTGTATGCACTATGCCCTCCCTCCACCGCCACCACAGTGCTCCTACATGTAGGCCTACATTTATACTGCATATGCTGGATATTTTGCAGTGTTGTTTTTTCGCGAATTTTGCAATTAAACAACAGCAAAAATTTTTCACTTCGTGATGACTGAAAATGCAATAAAATCATGGAAATAAATTCTTAGAAACTCCCTGTCTGTAAGCGAAATCATGAAAATATATGTGTGGCACAATTAAGATGTAGGCCCTACATGTATACAGTACATACATTCCAATGCTAAGATTAGATTTTAAGTAGAATATATTTCTAATACTGAAGGAGTGGTTAAATTTGTTTCGTAAAAACCAGTAGTTTTATTCATGAAGCAAGGAAAAAATATGTAGGCCATTTAACGTGATGGAGTACATGTAGTCATAAAGATACTGAGATATGAGCAACGCTATCAAATCAACCATGCACACATGCATATTTCACTCTGTAAACTTTCCTTAAAAATTAACTTGATATATACACTTCATTGCTTTTTATTCCTCCTCAAACTTTCCTAAAATAAATCTCGTCATCACACCGGAAGGTCAGTTGCCGTGCCAAATTTACCGTGGGCTGGAAATCCCTCGAATCAATCACTGACTTTGACAATTTCCCCCTCCCAAGTTGCCTGGAAAGTCCCCAGTATCCTGCCCCCACAATATATCTTGATCTTTAATCACTGGCAAAAATTCTGGTTTTCACAAGAAGCAGTACAAAAAAATGAATTATCATTGCATTTTGACCAATTTCTGTTCTTAATCAAAATATTTTAGGTCAAGATTTTGGCCAGCTCTCCTTTTTTGTTTTGTCAATGTGTCATGATGGTCTCTGGTATAAAAAAAACAAAAAACTTTTCCACTCTGTATAGGAAAAGGAACAATTGTGTTTACATGTAAAACTTTTGTCAAATTTGTCTAATTTCTGTTATGAAGTTCATTTTTTTTCCAAAAAGTGAAAATTTGGAGAAAAAAGAGGTTGTCTGTGATATTCCATTTGAAACTCACTTTCCGTTTGAAGTGGTCATTTCCAGGAATTCCATCCGTTTTCCATTATCGCAGACCATCACAATCACTCTCCCTACAAGTAGCCAGTGGCACAAATTGGAAGTGCTGCGTAGGTCTAAAATGTGTATTTTTGTCCCATAAAATACAGAAGTTGCTTTCAAGTATTGTACATATCATTGGTGCAGATTTAAGTTCAAACGTGTACTAGTTCAGTAAATCCACACACAGACAGAATTTGTTCATAAAAAAACCTAGCTAGGCCATGGCTTTTTAAAGAGTACATAATGAACAATATCTTCAAAGTTAGGATGAGAAAGGCATGCATGAAAGTATCACAGTGATAGTCAAAAAAGAAAAGAAAAGATTTTTAAAAAGTCAGGAAAACTCACTACTACATTAATAACACTGCACAACCATTTTAAATTACAGTACTGTATGTTTACACAAATGCCTTTATGTCATTGGAATATATTCAGAACCTTATGTATAGGCTAACCAAAATCAATAAGTGAATTTGTTATTGAACAGGGAGAAAATGACATTGGGTAATCTCCAACAAGGAAATCTATATTGGGACAAGTAATTGAAAAAAACCCTACTCTGGCTCTGTCCCATGTTATTTGCAATTTAAAGGCTCCACTGCAGTGCCAACCCCCAAAAGTACATTCATTGTTTTTGCTTTTATAGATACTTGGGTATTATGTCGCCTCACAATGTTGAATCATGCTTTTGAGAAGGGCGCTTGGGTTGAGGTGGCTGAAGGGGGCTACCGAAGAAGACATGGAAGAAGCAAGTGGTGGAGGAGAGTAGGAGAGTTGGGTTGAGGGAGGAGGATGCGCTGAATAGAGTAAAGTGGAGGGAGGGGGTGAGGGTGATTTCTGTGAGTGCGAGGTGAATCCGGTCACCCCCGTAGCTCGGGGACTAAACCGAATTTAAAACCTGGATTACTTACTTACTTACTACAGTTCATGAATGTGTCACCCCTCTGCCAAATTTGACTATGGTCGTTTCTAGGGCTGAGTCGAAGCGCCCGTTTAACGTTTGCATGCCCGTCAGAGGGTGTAAACGTTAACAAATTTCCATGTACGTGTAAACGATTTTTACCCTTTTTCTATTCTAAAACAAGACATCCAAAATCAAACTCCACAATTTTTTTCTAACGTAATACGGAAGTTAATATCAGCGCTAATAATTTCTCTTCCTAAAAAACGAACTCCCCGCGATCCTTTCTAGCGTAATACAGAACTTGATATCAGCGCTAATAATTTCTTATCCTAAAAAACGAATTCCCGACGATCTTTTTTAGTATCATACGAAACTTATAATAGCGCTAATAATTTCTCATCCTAAAAACGAACTCCCCGCGATCCTTTCTAGCGTAATACGGAACTTGATATCAGCGCTAATAATTTCTTATCCTAAAAAACGAACTGCCGACCGTCCTTTCTAGCGTAATACGGAACTTGATATCAGCAGTCGTTTCCCCATCTCCACGCCCCCACCCCCCCAAAAATAATAATGAAAACTTAATTTTTTACACTTTACTTACTTTATATTTCATACTTAATAATAATGATAATAATATTCAGTACTTAGAAACGCATAATAACATTTTAATGTAGTCTCTATGCGTGTGAATATAAAAACTGATTATGTGAGATTTTGAAAATAACTAATAATTATCAAACAGGTACGTCTTTAGCATTGATTTGAATTTATCAAAGTCGGTCATTGATGTAATGCTTTGGGGGAGATAATTTCATAATTTGGGTGCCATATATGTAAAAAGCTCTATCACAGAATGTCTTAGATTTTTGTAGATAGGGGCATTTCCATGAAGGCATTTGAATATAGGAGTGAGGATTTTAAACTTATTCATGAGTGAGTATTATATGATTCTATCACCATATCCTACGTGTAATCTGACTGTATACTAATCAGTATCTAGAATATGCCATGTAGGGTCGGTGATCTCATTCTCTATCTCACATTTTGATTCAGTTATTTGGGTTGGTAAACTTTTGTTTCAGAAAAGGACTTCAAAGTATGGAATTAGCATCTGTACATGTACATGTATGTACGTAAATCTCTTGTTCCCTACCCCTTTAATCTATTTATTTTATTTGTTTTGGAGGGATTTATCTCCAGCACGACCCAGCTGCAGGGGGATGAGTCATAGTGCTCGGTTAGGGTACTATTTGTACAGGTGGAGAATTATGTACGTGGGACTAAGGGGTGATGAGAGGTAGAGTGTCCCTGTGTGCATGCACCGGTTTGCATTTCGGTAATTGAATTCCAAAGGAGGAAAAAAAAGAAGAAACGAGCAGAAATTAAAAACTGAAACAAGATGTAATAATTTATTGGATGAATCAAGTGATATTGTAATCCAAACTACATTCCTCTCGGATCAGTTTCAGGTACATGTCTGTGGTTTAACAGGTGGTTGATGAATGATATTTGATTTATTATTTCTAACATATTTTTTTTACTCATTTGTATTTTTTTGCTATTCTTGCCTTCAAGGCTTGCTATTTTTATTCCTATCCATGATATTGTGTTTGTTTTGCTTTGTTTTGCAAGATCAAGGCCAAGAGGAATATCAACCAGCTTGTAAAAAAATGTGCACCACCAACAACAATAATATATGTTGAAAGATTATGATGGTTACAAATACAATGATGATATTGATGTTTGATGGTAGTGAATGAATGATAAATAATGCTGCTTCTGAAACAGTTATTATAACAATACTACTACTACATGAATACTGCTAATAAAACATGTACTTAATACTATATAATGATAGAATTACAACAATGAAGAAGAAAGAAGAAGAAGAAGAAAAGAAGAAGAAGAAGAAAGAGAAGAAGAAGAAGAAGAAGAAGAAGAAGAAGAAGAAGAAGAAAAGAAAAGGAGAAGAAGAAGAAGAAGAAGAAGAAGAAGAAGAAGAAAGAAGAAGAAGGAAGAAGAAAGAAGAAGAAGAAGATAATGAGGGTTGATGATGATAATGATAATCAATCAGCCAACAGCATCAAGCACAACGAAGAATTAATGATAAGAATAACAATACTTGTAAACTTACAAGGTAATTGTTATTCTTAAATGTAATTATTATCATGTATATTCTTGTTGTTGTAATGTTTCAAGTTGTAACAATTTAGATTAAAATGAAATGGTCAACTATAAATTATCTGCTCTATTCCTTTATGGTGCGAAAGAAAATGGTGTGATACTGGCTAGGCTAGTGTGACTGATGATGATGATGACAATAATGCTGACGATGGATGATGATATAATATATTAACAATGATTAATCATCATCATATTGGTGAATATTAATTTTAATAATAGATAATAATAAATAATCAAAACACAACGAACAACAACAACGAAACAACAGACAACAAAATCTATGTGACACTAGCGTTGCCAAGAAAGTGGTGACTAGGACTGTGTCCTTTTCATTTTGACTTTCCATCACTTGTCCTGAGATAGGAAGGCTAACCACAAGTAGGCCTACACAGTGCAGCCCCTTGATTTCAGGGAATGACCTGGGGCTCCCTTCCCTATGGTTTTGATAGGAAATAAATTATTTCGCTTCGTTAGAGTGAGCACAGGCAGAGGCTGGGTGTATCGAAACTAAAAGCGAAAAATGAAGAGGAAGCGGCACGTCCGAGACATCCTCCGTAATTAGTTGTGACATACAAGTTGCAGTACTTAGCAAGCACCAGTATGTTGTGTAGGGAATTGAAGTAAACTTCAGATCTCCTCTAAACTGTAATCTTTGAGTGTGTGATCACTTAGCTGATGAATTAAGCTCTCTTGGTGAATATTAGTACTTGAAAATAGATGTGGTTTAGTACTTGTATAGGCTAGCAGTTCATGGATGATGTAATGTGTTCAAATTAATTTTACCAGCCGTGCTCATAAATTGTACAATTACTAACAGGGAAACCCCATTATAACGAGGATGTCGGGACCGCCGATTTACCTGCAGTTGTAAACCGGTACCTCGTTGTAAACGTTACACATAATGTAAGCACACAAAATATAACATTGTATTGGGACTATACATGTAGGCTTAAACCGTCATCTGTTTACTGCTTCTTCCCTACTTGTTCTGCACCAAACTAATGAACAGACAGATGATATTTTTTCATACTCATCCAAAGTAATAAAGGAACTAGATCTGCGAAAGAAAGCAGCAACCTTAAGCTTCACGCTCGCTAACTTGCATTGAGTATCGTGTAGCGGTGAGGCAAAGGCTTTTGTGTGACAGGTAGTGTACTGTGGCAGTTGTGTGTATACACACACTACAGCTTGGCAGATAAGTCAGGGACTTCCATGTTATGTGTGCTGCTGCGTGGCATGGCAGGCTGACGTGCGATGCGCATCTGAAACGATTGGCCATATTTTTTGCGTTGCCAAAATTTAGAATTTGGTCAGCGCACCATCGCGACTTTTCATTTCCTCGTTTTTAGAACCCGGGTGAATTTCTTATGTTTTTCTTTGTTAATGGGTTGAGAAAATACTCGTTATAAGCGAAATCTCGCAATAACCGAGCTCGCTAATAACGGCACTTCTTTCCATTGAAACAACACGTAAATGAAAACCGGGACGAGAGACAAATCACCTCTTAAAGCGTACCTCGCTCATATCCGAGCTCGTTATAACGGGGTTTCCCTGTACTTTCCGCCTTTGGAAGATTGTATTGGTGTTTTGACACTTCAATGAATGCATTACAAAGTCCATGTATAACACTTGGATCTTACATCATTGTAAGTACTGTACTGTAGGCCTACATTGTGTCATTGATTTTACTGTAGTGTTCTATGCTCAGATTTTACCCAGGTAAAGAAAATTATCTTAAATAAAAATACAGGCTCAAAATTTTACTGCATGTCCAGTATTTATTATATTTTTGAATTATACAAATCATTTTTATATCACGCTTTGAAAGACCTGTTGGTGTTCAAGTTGTGTATGTTATAGTGTAAAATTATAATCTAGTAAAATATGACTGTTACTTGATTTAGATTCGATAGGTTCGATCCAAGTTAAAATCATGAAAGACTACAGTACATACATGTAGGATTAAAATCATACATAGTGTGATTTGAAAACTCCCACAAGAACAACCCTCTTTTCAATGTGAAATGTATTCTTGTCACAATGTCCTCCAAATTGGTTTTGACAGGATTCTCAATGGGCAGACAAATACATGTAAAACAGATACATGTA
>JZLH01S0068251.1:8166-30987 GCA_001188425.1 Eucidaris tribuloides
AAAGGTCTTGCTGCAGGCTACCTGCACAGGTATCTCTGAGCTTTGGGTATTTGATGATAACATGAAGGGTTGAATCATCTGCAAACAGATGGAGATCATTCTCTAGGTATGAAGCTAGGTCATCAATGTACATCAGAAAGAATAAGGGACCAAGTACACTCCCTTGGGGCACTCCAGCAGATAGGGGTATTGCGGTCGAAGTGAATCCATCGAGCACCACGGCCTGTTGTCTATCAGCTAGGAAAGATGAAATCCAGCTATGTAGGTCTCCTTGAATTCCAAAGGAGGTCAGTTTAGATAGAAGACCGCAGTGCCATACACGATCAAAAGCTTTCTTTATATCTAACGCAAGAACTCTAATTTCTTGTTGGGTGTCAAGAGCATCATTCCACCACTGGGTAATGTAAGAAAGCATGTCAATTGTAGATCTCTTCTCACGGAATCCATACTGGGTGTCACATCGTATTATCGACATATTAAATATGCGCAGTCCCCACAGTTTAGTACAGTAAAAATTTTACTTTTGCAATATACGAGTTTAAAACAACCCTTTCGTCAGCAAATTGTTTAATCCGTGAAACACAGGGGTCGCAAAGCGACGAACAAAGTACCGAGTAACGCGCACTGGATACCGCGGTCTTAACGAACCGCAACAATTTGGTGCGAGCGAAACAAACACACACAAAGGTCACTGCTCGCAACGTGATGGGCGGGTTTTACTGAACTCGTCGAACAATTCAACCGCGAAATTTGATTCGTGCCATAGCAATACAGCCAGACGATGGCGAATACCGAAAGCATGTGGATTTACGAACTGCCAACAATTATTATGCTGATATATTATAATTTTATGATTTGGCTCAAAATAATCATCAAGCGGAAACTAGAGTATTTATATTGTGTCATTGTTGCTATAAATTCTCATCTGTAACAGCGAAAACAGGAAATTTTTTTTGTTGGAAAAGTGCACATTTTTTCAATACGCATTTTCTCGAAATTGCGTTTTGCGCACGCAATAATAATTTTCGCCGTTCGTAAAACTCCCCGACGATTCATGTTGGTTTTGTATTTTGTGTCGAGTTGAGTTGTACTCGAAAGTTATATCCCATACGGTTCACAAGTTGTCAAGACTAGTGGTTGAGAACTGTGAAGTGTACGATTGTGAATGGTGATTTGTGACAACTAACCAACTAACATGCTGTAATAAAAGTATTCATATATTTAAAGAAAGAGATGTGGCCGGCAACTAACTGGAATAGGTTATGAAAAAATGGCATTGTGAGTATAGAATTATGGTTCATGGTGATAAAAAGCCTAAATAGGGGGTACTGCCTGACAATCAGCCTATCAATCAGTAAATATCTATTAATTTTACGTTATCGAGAAATTTTCCATATGGACCAAGATCGCCAAAACGGATACGGGGAGGAGCTTATTGATTCAAAAAGTGCATACATTAATTCAGCACGATTAACACGCGTCGGGCGGCATGCATCGATCACGTCAGGTCAGCTCAAGGCCAGCGCATGTGCGATCTGATTGATTGGCAAAAAGTGACATGTAACCTCAAAATCTTTCTTAACTTATTCCTGTTAGTTGCCGGCTACATCCTCCTTTAACATTCAGTTGCTTAGAGGGATAAAATCCTCTAAAGTCGTTCAAGTTATAGTGTTATACTCGAGAGAGAAATCTAGACATCGGGGCTCTTCAGGATCATATATAGTCTGGATTCCAGACGCAAGAACTTATCTTTTTTCGTAGAAAAATTAGGCCTACTATCATCAGCTAACTGCCTTGAACTGAGACTAGCTTTCTGAGGTAGATAGGCAGAGTGAGGGTAGAAAAAGTTGGAGAGGGAGAGTACTAGTACTCTGGGGATGGAAAAAGTCGCATGGTCTGGAACCGAGACTGGATCATATACTGCCAAGTTTCATCTGGAGTGGTGGCAAGCGCCATTACATAGTTGTTAATATTATCATGCTCTTACTTTCAGGATAACATAATTTAAACTGTTTTCAAACCATAGTTATATGAACAAGTGGTATTCTCAAATTAAATGTCACTCAAAAATGGAACACTTCGTTTTAAAGGGAGAAGGCACCAGCAACTAACAAGCATAAGTTAAGAAAATATTTGAGTTCTAACCAACCAATCAGATTGCACGTGCACTGCAGGGAGCTGACCATGCGTGACCAATGCATGCCATGCGACGTGTGTCAGCCGCACCGTGGTAATGTATGTACTGTTTGAATTGATAAGCTCCTCCCCCTAAAACTGTTTCTGCAAGTTTTATCCCTACATAAAACTTGCAAAGACGTAAAATAAACACAAATTAACTAATTTATAGGGCCTTGATGAGGGTGAGTATCACACAGTACCCCTTATTTGGGCTGTTTTTGTCACCATGTACCATAGTTCTCACAATACTCACAATGTCATTTTTATTCTTAACTTATGCCTGTTAGTTGCTGGCTCCTTCTGCCTTTAAGTAAAGATTCTACACAAATCATTATGCTGACAAAGTGCTAACACAGAAATCTATATGTGGGACAAAGTTAATAGTGACGCAACGGCCAGCGATGGAATATTCACCTTTTTAACTGCCAATGCTGTAACTATTTATCACATTTTGAAGTGAACTACGCCAAATTATAATGCAAATGTAATACGTTTTCACTTGGAAACAAACGAAATTGAAACTCTGCTGAAAGAGTTTTCACCATCAACCCGAGCCATCAACTAGTACTCCCGTTTATAACCTCTTGCTGGCGCCTTCTCCCTTTAAGGACCTTCGGTAGACTGCAAATCGCATAAGAATGCATTTAAAATGCTTTACAACCATGGGCAGCCACTCTCTAGGACAGTCCTAGAGGGACTATGGTAGTTTTCCGGGTAGTTATCTGTATGTACTTGTATAAGGGTGTACTTGTCCTAGAGGGTGGTTGCCCTATAAGGGGTATTTGTCCAGGGGCCGGATACTGTCTTGTCAAGGGGTAGATGTCCAGGGGTACTTGTCCTGGGGTACTTGTCCTGAAGTGTGGTTGCCCTAGGGGGTAGTAGTCTGGGGGTACCTGTCCGGGGGTACCTGTCCAGGGGGTCTAGTTGTCCGGGGAGTTGTCCTAGAGGACGGTTGCCCAAGGGGATCGACCCTTGTCCGCGGAGTACTTGTCGTAGAAGGTGTGCGAATTTTAACCATTTTTAATTGTCGCCAGATAGTAACAATGTGGTTTAACAAGCGTTTAAATACTGTTACATTCAATTTGAAAGCCACTTAGTTATTCAGTTACTCTTATTCACTGTGGTCGTTGTCATTTCAAAAGTTTTACTTCTTGCGGGTTCACAAACTTACTGTTTGTCGGACAAAACTAGGTTCATTGTGTCTAGAACCTTGTTTTTGCTCAATGTAAACTTGTCCATCTTTAACCCCATGCCTCTCTCCTGTACTCGGGTCGCAACGTCGTATTGATCACCTAAGATTGGGATTATGATGAGAGGAACGCCATGGTACAGAGCCTCATATAGACCGTTGTTTCCGCCGTGATACATCATCAACCGCGTCTTGTTATGCCCTAATATGTAAAGAAGGAAAGGAAAGGATTGAGAGGAAAAGGAGAAGGAGGAAGAAAGGGAGAAGAAGTATGATGGGGAGAAGGTGAAAGGGAGGTGAAGGAAGAGGAAAAGGAGTAAACAAATCAAGAAGGAGATAGCAGGGAAAAGAAGAGGAAGAAGAAAGGTGAGGAGGAGGAGGGGAGGAGGAGGAGAAGGAAGACGAATGCGATAGAAGGGGAAGAACAGGAAAATGGGGATGAAAAAAAGGAGAAGATGTTGAAGAAAAAGAAGAAGAGTAATATAAAATATATTCCCTTTGTCCTCTGTTTAGTGAAAAGAGTTCTCCAAAGGGTTCTCCAAGCCTCAAAGAACCACCCAACACAAAACCACTAGAAGGTCGCCCAAAAATAAGTCAAGCTAATACACGTACAATAAAGTGACATCTCAAAGTGGGAGCCAAAATGGTATAAGTTTAACTAAAAAAAGGCTAAAGACTGAAAAATAAGGTTTTGGATAAACCGACCATTTTGACTTGTCTCTGACACGCATATGGCCAAGGGTCACTACATACTGAAAGAAAAAATTATTTCTTTGTCGGTGCATCAATTTTTCAATAGATATTACGATATTTTGTTTTGTTATTAGGAAGAAGCACTCACCTAATAAGTCGTTTTGTGGTATCCATGGCATCGTTCTCACATTGTTTGACAGCTTGAATGGAAGCGTCTCTTTGAGAGAGTCAGGTAGATGCCATACGACCTTCTGATTGCTTTCAGCAAAGGCATCGGCGAATATTTTGATGAGATCAGGTTTGAGGGCCGTCAGGTACGTCCCCATCGTAAAGATCACTACTCCTTGCTCACCAGAACTCTGCATGAAATCCTCGAGATCCTGTAAAAGGGCGGAAAATCTAAAGCCTTTAATTTGTTTTGAATATAATTCTTTCTTTCCCTAGATACAACCTCATACGAACGTTCTCGAAAAAAACGGTTATGCAAATGGTATTTTTTAATCTTATTGAGTCAATAGAGCACTTTTTCTGGTTATAGAAGTTTCCATGAAAATCCTGAGTATCCCATCTCCTCCTACGAGGGTTAATGCGGACTTAGTTTTGTAACGTTTCAGTATAAATAGAATAAATGAGATTACACAGTCTACTCATTGATCGGCATCGTTGCCTTGAGATCGATTCATAACTAAGGTATGTGACAGCCCCAGCTGCCGTAAACTCTTTGTTCGAGAGGAGGGATGGAGAAAGAGGCAATGGGAGCAGAGAAAGAAAAAAAATGAGAAGAAAACCAAGAACACATAATGAAAGGGAGAATGGATAAAGAATAAGAAAAAGAAGAGGAAGGAAGGTGTAAGAAAAGGAGAAGGAGAAGTAAGGCGAGGAGGAAAAGGAAGACGGTGATGAAGAAGAATAACAAGGAGAAGATCATTAAGAAGAAGGAGACGTAGAGACAAGGAGGAGATGAAGACAGAAATAACAAGCAGAGAACAAGAAGAAGAAGAAGGAGACGTAGAGACAAGGAGGAGATGAAGACAGAAATAACAAGCAGAGAACAAGAAGAAGAAGAAGAAGAAGAAGAAGAAGAAGAAGAAGAAGAAGGAGGAGGAGGAGGAATGAAAAGAAAAGGAAAGAGCGATAAGGCGATCATGACAGGTACAGGGGTGACGAAGAAGACCATATAAGTCGACACGCTTGATAGGGAAAGACAGAAATAATCATGTTCAACTATAAGTTCTCTATAATAGTTCAATTCAATTAGTTGTTTTGTGCAAGGAATACGACACTATTCCCACTATGACGTGTGTTGTTTTCTCTCCGAAGCCTAACTCTTAGGTCTCTATGGTATTAATAACAAAAGTCATAATTATTACCCCTTCAAGAGCATTAGCCGGAGTAGTGGTTAGTCCGCCAACTTGGATGACGTTTGCCGCAACGGGTGTAGGAAAATCCAGGGCAGGGTCGACATTGACCAGCCATAAATCCGTCTCGGTCAAGAAACGTTTCATGTTCACTTCTGGTCGTATTCCATGTTTAAATTTAATTGGATCATATCCGTGGTAAGCCACTGTGTTGTAGAAGAGTCCTGTATAAGCCATAAACGTAAGAATTGTGTTCTCCACGCGCTGGAAGAAGTTCATGCGTTGTGGAACAGCGCTCGAGAGTTCGGGAACGAATGCGGGCTGGAGTGGAATTCCGGCACTTTGATAAAGTAACGATGACGGAATGAATTGAAATATTCCTATTGTTTTGACATCGCGACCGATTTGAGAAGCCATTAAGGCAGAACACGGATAAATGATATCAAACAAGATGGCGGAATAGTTAGAATCTCGAAGATGTTGCATGGTCCCGTTATCGCTCAAGACGAAATCGCAATCCAGCAGGCTGACGGCATTTGTGAGTCTTATCAATTCAGACATTTGAGTGATTCGGTTGTAATCCATCAACGTTGCAAAAGCGGCGAACATGGCGTACATCTCCTCGTCTGAGACGGCTTGCTGAAACAATTCGAAGTTGAAGTAAGCGGAGAAGCGTGGATCTTGTTGGCGGAACTTGAAGGCGTTGCTGATGAACAGGGTTACGTTGTGGGCCGCGAACGGAGACAAACTTCCCCGATCCTCGTGGCCGACAAAAAGTGACTACCGCCTCCATACTCGGCTGCGAGCAGAATGTTTTCACAATGTGTATCTTGACAAGAAGAAGCCAATAGGATTGTCACGAGGATAAAACGACACATGACTGATTTTTCCAACGCACAACGTAACATGAGATCTAAGTATAGATTCTTCTTTAAAGGCGCCTGTACAGGATAATACTTCACCTTACTGAAAGAAATTAAGACAGTCTTATATTGATGGATGTTTAGGTGAGAGTATATACAGGGATAGTTTCGTTTCCTCCTCATTTGTCTTGCCTCATTCCGTTTCCTGCCTCCTTTACGACTACTGGCATATATTGCCTATTAGTTCATGTTCTGTTTGTACTATGGGCCTATCAATATTATTCTTTGTATGTGATTTTGTTTACATTCTGGATATCATTATGGGAGTTTATAGTCTAAAGGGCATTCGATGTTCTTTAAAGAGTAGACCTAATGCCAGGGTTACATGAACTACTGTATTCACATTTTTTTATTGATGCAAACACAGCCTAAGTACATGGTCCATTCAGGGGACGTCGCTAGATTTTTTTTTTCCAGAAGGGGGGTAACAGCGGGTGTGCCCGGCAACCAACAACCAAAAAAGGTCTATCCATCAGTATTTCACCTAGCTTCCATCGTGGAAATAATAATATAATAATAATAATAAATAATAATAATAATAATAATAATAATAATAATAATAATAATAAATGAATAATAAATACAATAGTCATAATGATAGTAATAATAATAATCATCATCATAATGATGATGATGATGATAATAATAATAATAATAATAATAATAATAATAATGGTAATAATAATAATAATAATAATAATAATAATAATAACAATGATAACCATCAATATCATAATTATCATGACTATTATTATTATCATTATTATTGTCGTTATAATTATTGTTATTGTTATTATTATTGTTATTATAGTTGCTACTGTTGTTATTGTTGTTATTGTTATTGTTGCTGTTATTATTGTTGTTATTGTTTTTGTTGTTATTGTTGTTATTGTTATTTTTGTTGTTATTGTTATTATTGTTGTTGTTATTATTGTTGTTATTGTTATTGTTATTATTGTTATTGATGTAAGTTCTGATTCATCCAGGTAAAAAGTCAACAAATAGTTATATAAATCAAGGCAACTGGACTTACGTTTGTATTTTGACGAGAACGTTTCGCGTCATATCCGGGACGCTTCATCAGCTCCTCTGAAGAGGTGGCGAGAAATTAGCGTCGTTGCGACTCTGCGCAGACGCACTGTCGATGTTGAGACGTCGAGGGATCTTCCGGATAACGGCGCCGTACGCCCGGGAGAGTTTGTGACTTATCCGCCGTACGCCCTGGAGAGTTTGTGACGCAGTCCCCAGAAAACCATCAAACACTCTCAAACAGAAATTCGTTCACCCAAAGGACAAAGTTCCCAAGGAAAGGAAAAACAACGTTGTTTACGCCATTCAGTGTAAGGAGGGGGGTTGTCAAGAAAACTATATCGGCGAAACCAAACAGCCGCTTCACAAGCGGCTGTATCAACATCGTAGACCAGGGACTTCTGGCAACGATTCTGCGGTCTACACTCACTTAAATACGTCAAAACATGGGATTAAGGACAGAGATGTGCTCATTCTAGACAAGGAGCCTCGTTAGTTTGAGAGGGGGGTCCGAGAAGCCGTGTACGTCAACGCCGAGAACCCCACCCTTAACAGGGGTGGGGGACTGCGTCACAACCTCTCCAGGGCGTACGGCGCCGTTATCCGGAAGATCCCTCGACGTCTCAACATCGACAGTGCGTCTGCGCAGAGTCGCAACGACGCTAATTTCTCGCCACCTCTTCAGAGGAGCTGATGAAGTGTCCCGGATAAGACGCGAAACGTTCTCGTCAAAATACAAACGTAAGTCCAGTTGCCTTGATTTATATAATTATTTGTTTATTATTGTTATTGTTATTATTATTGTTATTGTTGTTATTTTTAATGTTATTGTTATTGTTATTATTATTATTATTATTATTATTATTATTATTATTATTATTATTATCATCATCATCATTATTATTATATTATTATTATTATCATCATCATCATCATCATCATCATTATTATTATACAGCTGTAATGATAATGGATTTTTATAGTGCGCTATTCCACAACAGTATCAAAGCGCTTACACAATGGAGAAACAATCATTTTTCTTATAATTACTTGAGCCTTCAGCTCATCAGATGAGCTTTAAACAAATATTGGTACAATATCAAACAATCTGACATAAAATAATTGCAGCATATTGTTTTTTAGAGTAATATCTTTGACAAACAATTGTGTTGATCTCCCGAAAACCAGATTTCTGGATACAGTATTCAAAGGCTGATTGAGGAGCAACAATAAGCGAGCCTGGCAAGAGGCAAAAGCTAAAATGTTGAGAAGTTACTGAGCTGTTCGTTTTTGGAAAGAGATGCTGAGGGGAAAACGAGAAATACGTCTCCGACTTATTGCCATAATATGCCGTTACCATGGCAGCGCAGTTTCCCTCCAAGATTTATGTGCTAAATCTCATGAGCATTGGTCAAAAACTGAGGAAGTATAGTTTAATCGGCAAGATTTGCAATGGATCGACCGCCCGACCGCCCAACCCTACATTCATTCCAATATGCCCTTCCAACTTCGTTTGGCGGGGTTAAAATGAACATCTACGTCAATTGTAACTGTACGAGATGAAGATGATGATGATGATGATGATGATGATGATGATGATGATGATGATGATGATGATGATGATGATGATGATGATGAAGAAGAAGAAGAAGATGATGATGATGAAGATGATGATGACGACGACGACGATGAGGATGAGGATGATGATGATAAAAAGGTAAAGGTAAGGGTTTATGGTCTTGTATCACGGCGTAAACGTTGTCACACACGACTTAATATCATTGGACCCATGTCAAGCTTGCACATTATTGTGCGTTACCTCCACTTCCCAGGAAGTAAACCTGACCCAGCTGCCTGTTAGGCGCTCAGGAGTTAATTCATTATGGCTTCCTCAGTCCTCTCATGTAATGATAATGGCGATGACTATTACGACGATGATGATGACGATGATATGATGTTGGTGATGAATGATGGTAATGATGATGATGATGATGGTGGTGGTTATGATGATGGTGGCACGCTTCCCGGAAGTTGTGTGCATGTGTGTGTGTGTGTGTGTGTGTGTGTGTGTGTGTGTGTGTGTGTGTGTGTGTGTGTGTGTGTGTGTGTGTGTGTGTGTGTGTGTGTGTGTGTGTGTGTGTGTGTGTGTGTGTGTGTGTGTGTGTGTGTGTGTGTGTGTGTGTGTGTGTGTGTGACGTGTGTGTGGGTGTGTTGGTGTATGTGTGTGTGTCTGTGTGTCTGTGTGTGTGTGTTTGTGTTGTGTGTGTGTTTTGAATAACATTTTGACGAGACATTTCCACAATAGAGTACCAAAGTGTGACGTCACTCCAGTTCAGAAATGGGCCTATGTGTGGACAACGGCGGCGCCAGGTGCAGAGTGTCCTCCTGGTTGTTACCACACCAGTGGCGTGCGCAAAGAGGGAGAAGGTGGGGGTCATGAGGCCATGCGCCCCCCCCCCCCATGGTATGTTAGTCGAAGGAAAAGCATGCAGTCCGGGGGGGGGAGGCTTAAAGTGGTCGTGCTGATCGGTTATCGGTGGTCGCCTGCCGAGTTCAGGCAAAGCTTTTTTCGGTTCCAATCGGAATCAGTCTGTAATTCTCTGAATTTGTGCTTTAAAACGGGAATTTTGAGGGTTCTGAATGGTTGAAATTAAAAAAAATTCCGGGGGCTCCGACCCCTGAACCCCCGGCAGGGGCTCTTCCCTTGCACCCCACTCCAACTGTTACAGTCGTGCATGCATGCTTTCATTATTATACGGAGTGTAATTAGTGTAATTATTATAGACAAATATAACTGTATGATAAAGACAAAGGTGCATTGCGTGTTGAAAAAAAATATTCTCTTTCAAAAAGGATAAACGAAAAATGAAAAAAAAAACGAAAATCACACACCTAAAAATTTGTAAATGGCTATCTTGAGGATTCTGAATGGCTGAAATAAAAAATCTTCCGGGGTCAGAGAACCCTGTAAGCTTCCGGCAGGTGCTCTGCCCCTGCACCTCGCCAGGGGCTCTAATAAGGTGAGCCCCTGACTCCCACCCGAAAGGGGCTTCGTGCTTACGCGCTCGAGGTGTGCGTTTCGCGCGCACATGGGTCAGTCGCGAGAATCATTTTCTTTGCCTCCCAATTCCAAATTCCTGTGCACGCCACTGGTTACCACCGAGTTATGATTCGACTTATGTCCACACATATTTCTGAACCAATTTTACGTCACGGCCCTCTATAATAGGTATAACTATTTTGGACAAATTCATTCAAAAAAGGGGGATGTTTGTATAGGACATCACCCCTCCCTCCAATGCAGTGTACGGGGTTGTATCACCCCCCACCCCCACCCCACCCCGATTTACGCTCGTGATTAATGAGGAAACTGAGGTACTCATGTATCATTGGATTATGGTTCTGAAGTCAAACATGTAAAATGCTGTTAGATAATTTCATAAAGATATTAGAGTGTTGTTACGTAGGCATATTATGTCGGTTAAGCACGTTTTAACGTGACACCGTATGTGAATTATAGGGTATAATAATCATGTGCAACCCGTCAATTGCATCCCCACTTACACCTAATGACTATTTGTATTTGAGGGGGTTTTAATTTACGGTTTAAATTTTAAACACCATATCAGTAGTGCGATACAGGGGGCCATCAACACTGTTTCAACAAAATCCTGGATCCACCCAGAAAATAACCGAGTATTGTAGTGTACCCTCACAGTGTCACTCATGCTTACACATCACACTAAAAAGAAAAAAGGTCTTAATATGAATATATCTCTTCTTTCATTTATTTCGTTAAAATGATATAATTGTCTGAAATAGATCCACATTTGTTTTAATCATATATTTCAGAATAATGAATTTAATTTCAGATATCAATATTTTAATATCAGCCTCTTTCAGAAGCACTTTCCACAATTATGTTGTATTGGGCGATACCATAGTCTCTTTGGTCTAATTTTCTTCCTAATTATGTTAATAGTATCGAAACAATTAGGAGATAATATTGCGAAGGATAGGTGGGTTAAGTTTATTGAATACCTCATCTGCATATGATTGTAGTCTCCAAAATCGTTGTCCTAATACAAAGTCTATGTAATTAACTGGTTTTAACTGTCATAGGCCTATTATGTAAAATAATTTTTCCATCCCGCACACTTTTGGGGAATCGGATGATATCAAAATGTCTTTAACATCTTGATAAGATGAGCTCATCAAAATGTTGACAACAATCGTTGTTGCCATTAAGATAGTTCGGTCTGAACACTGTTCAGAGTTCATGAATATCCGGATCAGGAAGTTCAGTCAGTTTTAATCTTGCCAAATAGAATTCGTCTGAGACAAAGTATAAAAAGCTTCACAACTCGATACGCGACATACAACAGAATCGAACCAATCAGGATCAAGAACGCTATAACGTCAAGAAGGTGAAGCTGGATAAAGCTGAGGTCATGGACGGGAGATCGCATATAATCGCTGCCATATTTAATCACGTGTTCCACCCAAAATGCCGCACGTTCGGTTGGTGGCAGCGGCCGATCACGGAATATGGCTGATAATCTCTTGGCGGTGTCCGTATATCTGGGAAGGAAGAAAAAAAATTAATATTCATTGGGTGAACATACCTTAACTTTCACCCTTTAAACCCCAAGTATAGTTTTGGTCGATCAGACTTTTTCGCCAATCTTTCACAAAGCATTCTATTGCCACCCGAGACATCACAAAAATAACATCAAACCTACTGAAAATTGTTTAAAGTGACGAATTACGATATTTAAATTGAAGGAGAACATCTAGCAGTATATTACCTTTGGGAAGTCTTGGCCCCCCCCCCACCCCCCCCCCCGACCGAGTTTAGAATTTGAGTAGTTTCTAAAAAAAGAAATCAGAGTTTCAGAGCGAGCGATGTCAGGGCAGTAAATATATCATAGAAGGTCTTTTCTAAAATACATAATTGCACAGAATTTCATTTTTTACCCTTTACGAAAACTGTACTTGGCTATACTCCGCCTCTTATATTGTTACTCCACTTCCTGAGTCGGATGGCAGCATGCGCGTACCATTTTTTTTTTCGGGTAGGGGCGGCTTTCGGTCCGGTTTGTGTGTGTGTGTGTGTGTGTGTGTGTGTGTGTGTGTGTGTGTGTGTGTGTGTGTGTGTGTGGTGACTAAATGAGTTTGTGACATTTTCTATCGGTGCTCTTGACTACTTTTACATTGTTACATCAATTAGGAACCGTCCATAATGCTTACGGTGGTTCTCATTTCAAAAGTTTGACTTTGCCCACGGCGAACTTACTTTTTGTTGGACAGAACTAGGTTCAGTGTTTCTAGAACCTTCTCCTTGCTGAGGGTAAACTTGTCGATCTTTAACCCCATGCCTCTCTCCTGGACTCGGGTCGCTACGTCGTATTGGTCGCCTAAGATTGGGATCACGATTAGGGGAACGCCATGGTACAGAGCCTCATGAAGACCGTTGTTTCCGCCATGATACATCATCAACCTCGTTTTGTTATGACCTAACGGTATAATACAAAATAAGAGAGGAAGGAAGAGGAGGAGGAAGGGTCGAAGAAAACGGAGGAGGAGGTATGGGGGGAATAGGAGAAGAAGTACAAGAAGGAGGCGGAGAGGTTATAGAAGAACAAAAAGAACGACATTAAGAAGAGTTAGGAGAGCAGGAAAAGGGAAGAACAAGGTGAAGACGAAGGGGAGAAGAAGCAGAAGAAAAGATATAAAGAAGGAGAAGAGGACGAGGAATTATTACACCACATTAATCACTGCTTTCCTCCAGGTGGAACTCTCATATATGAGAAAAAGGATTTTCCAAGCTTTCACGAACCGCCCACCCCAAACCACTAGAAAGTTGGCCAAAATTATTTTGTTTTGGGGGATCTGATATGGTTTGAAATAATAAACTGCGTGGGGTGTGCGCGAATAACGAGGGCTTTTTAAGACAAATGAGGTCATAAAGAATGAGGTTTTGTGCAGTTACATGCATGATTGAACGAAAAGGCCAAAACAACTCCTATGAATGACTTATCAGACTTACCTGAAATTCGGTATAAACATTTACCTTTACATCTCCAATTTTTTTTACATAATCTTGTTTCATTCAAAAGTTATCAAACTACTTTTATGCGGTTGTGCTGTACGAAATCATTATCTTTAACATGATCGTCTTCTTTTAGTATCATCGAAATATTGTATTCTGGGGGTAGGGGCACTAGCAGACTAATAAGTGTATCCTTGCTCATCAAGCATTTCAAGGTTTGCAGCTTAATGGTATGGTCGTAGAAAAAAAGGTCAAATTTAAGGTACGATTACAAATTACCCGATTTTCACACGTGGTTAATTCTATAATGTTTTACTTCTTTCTGACGTGTACGGCCATGCCAGGTACCAATACACTAAATGAGACCTCGTATATGTTTTCACATCCCCAAACGTCAATATTTTCTGACGAATAAGTATACGAATTTTGAGATGAGACACTCACCTAATAAGTCGTTTTGTGGTATCCATGGCATTGTTCTCACGTTCTTCGACAACTTGAATGGAAGCGTCTCTTTGAGAGAGTCAGGTAGATGCCATACCACTTTCTGCTTGATTTCAGCTAAGGCATCGGCGAAGATTTTGATTAGATCGGGTTTGAGAGCCGTCAGATAAGTCCCCATCGTAAAGATCACGACTCCTTTATCACCGGAACTCTGCATGAAATCCTCAAGATCCTGTAAATGCAAGTTTTTAGAAATAAAGAGGGTATTCAACGTGACAATTTGATGTGTGAAAGGGATAAAAAAAAATTGAACGTAAGTGCCGGTTATTTGGAATGATCACATCGTCAGTATAGAACCAGAAGGGCGTTAACGCAGAACTTGTTGAGAGAGATCCAGGAGGATGCTATCACAGTGTACAAAGTCAATGATATTAACGCCCTTCTGGTTGTCAAAGTGTATTGCGCCTTCTGGTTCTATACCGACCATATGAATGGGGTTCGACCTAGAGAAAAGAAAAGGAGAAATGTCACCTAGAACGACGAGATGCCATATCGTTGCTAGGGTAACAATCCTCACCTTTCAACAAATACCAATGATGCACAAACCTCCTGAGGTCAGGAAATTCTTCATATAAATAACTTTGTTTCAACCAACCTCTAGCTTCCAATGGCTACTTCATGCGAGATTACTAAGGGATGAATTAAACGAGCATAAAACGGTCCTGAGACTTAATACCCAAAGCTGAGCATGTCAATGAAACTGGTCACGACATCGGATGGGACGATGATGCATACATAGTCGACTTTGAAACCTGCTTTTTGACCAAGAAAAGTGAAAGCAGCAATCTAGATTTAGAAGACTATGAGCTCCTACACCAAAGCATGGGAACGATTATTTTGTAGGCTGTAGCATCACAGTACTGCCAGCTCTCAGGAGCCTATGGACATCACATCCCGTTTATTTCGATTTTCTAGGGGGTGCTGTGTATTCCCCTCCCCTTCACAAAAAGACAAAAATTAGGGTTGCTACAAAACCATTAGCATCTCCGGCTGACAGGCCCCAAGGGGCCTAGCCATCCTACACTGAATAGGGATTATGCATGCACTCTGTCATCTCACTTATCTGTCAATGATTCAGTGATTCAAAACTCCATCCAGGGCCCTGTTTCAAAAAAGTTGACATCATATCAACTTGCCATTCTACTGCAATTTTTGTAAAAATCCAATGCTCTGATTGGCTTTGAGGCACGGTTGCCATGGTAGTTGCCAGTAGAATGGCAACTTTACATGATTCTAACTTTTATGAAACAGGGCGCAGGACTACTGGAGGCAGTTGTGTAAAGGAAAAAAATCGTCTTGAGAAATCCATACGAGTGGACGAAAGCTACCCAGTCCAACAACAAGGTGGGATATATGTTGACGATTAGGCAAATTATTAGTGGAAAAAATACAGAGAATGAACAGGAGATGGGAAAGCTGCCTGAACTTTGTTCTAAAATGGGCTATCCCTCTTTTTAATCATCGAAGGTAGTTTATCTTTGACATAGATCTTCCAATAATTGGAATAAAGTTTCTCCGCTATAGATACGAGGACACTAAAACCTCATTTTTTTACTAAAATATCTTCCGCTATCAATGATGACATGCTGGTTTTTAAACAAGGCCCTTCGTGACATTGGCCGAATCATGACCCTGGGAAGCGGGGGTGCTGAGCGACTTTTCGGCTACTGATTTTGGCTGCAAATTTGGCCGTAAATTTTTTTGGACGCAAAAATTTTCCACCGGGCCACACCCAACCACCGCACCCCTCGGCACCCCCGGCGGAAAAAATCGTTCCCAGGGTCCTGGCTGGGCTGAATACATCATTGTAAGCACAGCTCATAATCCTTCAAGGGATGGTGCAAAGGTGTGGCAATTTTCATCCACAAGGTTGCCGATGTGGAGAAGCGTCGTAACATACTGGAAAAGACACTAGCGTTCCACTCGAAAGATTATTTTGTTTCTCATCGAAATGAAATATGAATGCATGAATGATTCTTCATACTATGAGAGTATTTTATAGTATTTTGTCATTCTGATAGGTACCCAAAACCATATCTCGTACCTAGCTAGCTGCCACTTTTTGGCCACAGCATACAGGTTGGTAAAAGTGGAGAGGAAATCGTTATGGAAAGGGAGGAAGAGGGCAGGAGAACAGAATGCCTTAGGGAGCAAGAGAGGAGGGGAGGACAAGGGGTTGCTGACAGAAGCTAGAAAGAGGACTGGGGCAGTTGGTGAGAATAGTTTAGGGAGGGAAGAGGGAAGTGGAGAACGAGGAAAGTGCACAGAAAGGAAATAGAAAGGGAGGGAGGATATGGAAGGGAGGACACGATGTTCAAGACGAGAAGAGGACTAGACGTGGAGGGTATCAAGCTAGGGTGGAGGACATGTGAGAAGAGCAGGGGAGGGGAGAGTTCCAAGATGGGGAGAAGTATGAATCGGGGGAAGGATGAAAGGACAGCATACGAAGCAAGGAGAGGGCAGGATTAAAGGAGGGCAAGAGAAGGGAGGTGGAGGAGAGGAGAGGAGAGGGGAGTGGGCAAGCCGGAATTGGAAAGGGGGTAGTTCCCATGGAAGGATATGAGGAAATTAAAGGTCATGGGAATGCCAAAAGAGAATGACATGATATAGACGAATTGAGGACAGGCTTGAATTAAGGGAGGAAGGAGTTGGAGATCGAGGGTGGAGAGAAGAGGGAGAGGGGAATTAAGACGAGATTGGAGAAAGGGAAAGTTCTAAGAAGGGATGAAAGGGAAGGGAGGAAGGTCAGGATTGAAATAAGGCAGGAGTAGGGGATCGAGGGTGGAGAGGGGAGAAGAGTGAGAGATGACGGGATTAGAGAAGGGGAGGGAAGAGTTCTAATGGAAAAAATGGGAGTAAAGGGAAGGGAGGATAGAAGGACAACTAGGATATGCGACGAAATGAGGACAGGGTTAAAGGAGGGCAGGAGGAGAGGGAAGAGGAATGGGTGAGGACGAGCCTTGGAGAAGGGGCCAGGAGATAAGGACGATTAGGGAGGAGGAGGGAGGAATTCTTATGAAAGGGGGGCTGGAGGCGGGAAGGAGGGGTAGGAATTTAATCTAATATTCGATGGTTCGTTCATTGGCAAACACATCAGGATAATTTACCGTTTCAAGAGGATTGGATGGGCTGGTAGTGAGACCACCGACTTGTATAACGTTAGACGCAGAGGGCGATGGAAAATCCATGACGGAATCCACGTTTGTTAACCATAAATCCGTCTTGGCCAAAAGATGCTTCATGTTAACTTCCGGTCTAATCCCATGTTTTAATTTAAGCGGATCATATTTATAGACTTCGCACGGAATAGAGAGAATTTCTGAGTAGGTCATGAAAGTTAAGATGGCATTCTCCAATCTCTGAAGAAAATTCATGCGTTGAGGAAGAGCACTGACAAACTCTGGCACGAATGCAGGTTGGAGAGGAATTCCAGCACTCTGATAAAGCAATGACGTCACAACAGTTTGGAAAATACCGATTGTTTTTACATCGTGGCCAATTTGAGGAGCAATTAGCCTTCCACACGGCCAAACGATATCGAACAATATGGCCGAATAATTAGCATCTCGGAGATGTTGCATAGTAACGTTATTGCTCAAGATCGCATCACAATCCAGCAAATTTACAGATTGAGTTATTCTTAATAATTCAAACATTTGAGTGACGCGATCGTAGTTTACTAATGTACCAAATGCTGCGAACATGCCGTACATCTCTTCATCCGAGACACCTTGCTGAAATAATTCGAAGTTGAAGTGAGCGGATAAGCGTGGATCGTGTATGCGGAACTTGAAGGCATTACTGATGAATAGCGTTACATTGTGGCCCCGACGGACAAGGCTTTCTCCGATCCTTGTGGCTGATATAAAATGGCTGCCGCCTCCATATTCTGCCGCTATTAAAATATTTTCACTTTGTGATTTGTAGCAGCACGCTAGTAGAATTACACAAACCATGCAATAATAACGAGACATGTTGACATTAGTTTGAATGCATCACTGCACAAATCAAATATTGTTAGACGGGTTGGTTCGCGCGTATTCCGTCAAAGATTGTGGAGAACATTTTGTTTCCCCAGACGACCAATACACCATACAAATGTCTCAGCCATTGTATCCGACCTTCAGTAATTGTCCATCATCTATTCATCCTGACATATGAGCTGTTTTTATCCAATTGGTCTTTAGTTCGGAGACATAATAATAATACGCCATTTTCCCTAACGTTACAACGTCCGCGATTCGTAGACTACAGCGTGCGGCGATAATGCGTTTCTATTGCTGTGAATTGTCATAATGCTCGAGGTTAACCGCAGCCAGCACTGTGTTGTTATTGACACTGGCTTGACACATTGACCTATTGCGTTTTCTACCATTAGCTTGTTGGCGTACTGCCAACATGAACTGCAGCGAATGTGCGGGCACACAACTGTAATATGTATATACGCCAATATTTTTACATGTACCAGGGTCATGTACTTCCGATTGAACAAAGCAATAATTTTTTATTGGATTAACATCTCTTATAAAAGTACGGACTATATTAAAGGAAATGACAAGATTGGGAACAATCAAATTGCTGAAACTTCACTTTAAATCATTAAAACACATTCTATAAACACCGGGATAAACAGTTGAACATGTTTAATTGGAAATCATAAACCGGGTCATAAACACATTTAATTGGAGAATAATGTCTTGTGTCGCCTATATAGGATCGAAAGTCCCTGTTTATTCTGTAAAACTTCATAAACTCTTTAGATATAAAATCATAAACACTTCAACACTTTTAATATGAAATCATAAACATGTCAATAAACATCTAAACACCTGATTTCTTTAAGTGTTTAGGTCTTTATAAAAAAAAAAACATTGTGCCCCCCCACCAATTTTTTTTCGCCACGTCCACAATTTTTGTCGAAATTTGATTAAACTTCGTGACTTTTCCTAAAATTTTATGGCGAACATTTTAGTGTATAGTTTAGGGTTACCCGTGAAATCGTGTTGCCATGGCAACCACATTTTGAAGGTCATGTGTGTCATTTTTGGTGTTTTCTTCTATTTTTACTACATAGAAGAGTTACTGCCACTTGTTTTTCGTATCTACTGACTCAAATATGACATGAAACGTATGATTCATCTATTTCAAAACATATTCAATACATTTCTTTTGTTTTTCTTTATTTTTGAAGGGTAAAATGGCGCCAAAATATTGTTACAATAAAAAATATTGAAAATTCATTTTTCTTGCTTTTTTTTTCTTTATTTTCAATTTTAAATTATCAGATTACAAGATTTGATGTATCAAAGTGCAATTCCATCAAAAAACTTTACCAGAATGATAAAAAAAATGCATTTAGTCAGTGCATAGTAATTTGTGCATATTCCCACTATATGTATTGTAACACAAAATATGAGCCCCAAACAGTCAAAGTTTACTCAAAATACTTATTTTCTATATGTGACCTTGTATATTTAGAGACAAATTCATCACTTGTGAGTGTATACAAGGGATATCAAAGACGAAAACTTCGAAATATTCAACAAAATCCATATTTTCTATGTATTTCATAATATTATGGTGAATAGTGCCCCCATGTGGTGACCTTCAGAAATTTTGATGGTTGCGTTTTGTAGAGTTTGAGTTGGTTTGCATGTGTGCCAAATTTGAGAATGATTGGTCAAAAAATAAAGATTTTAGAGAAGGGGGGCACAATGTGCCCCCCCCCCCCTTGGGCCACGGAGAGCCAAAAATAGCTTGGGCTTTTTAGAGTTAAGAAGTGTTACAGATATATACACAGGGACTTTCGATACTATATAGGCGGTACACGGAATTTCTAATTAAATATGGTTATGATTTCCTATTATAAACGTCTTTAAGTGTTTATAATATAAAATATATAAAATATATAAAATACATGAAATATATGAAATCTATAGAAGGTATAAAATCAATAAAAAATATATGAAATATATAAGATATAACATATATAAACTATATAAGATATATAAGATATATGAACTATAAAATATATAAAACATATCAAACATATATAATGCATAATATATATAAAATATATAAACTGTATAAAATATATAAAACATATCAAACATATATAATGCATAATATATATAAAATATATAAACTGTATAAAATATATAAAATATATGAAATATATAAAATATATAAATATATATAATATATACAATATATAAATATAAACAATACATAAAATATATCAAATATATAAATATATAAAATATATACAATATGTAAATATATACAATACATAAAATATATTGTACACTCGGTCAGAAGAGGTTAATTAAAGGCATCGTATAACAGTGTTTCCTGTTTAAAAAAAAAAATAAAAAAATCTGAGCTACATGATTCCCCATGCTACCAGTGTCTCTGATAAGGTCTAAAAATAAATTTCTGGAAATATTGCAGTTCAAAATTATCATTATGTGCTTTTAAAAAGTGAAAATCATTGAGCAACCATTCCCATTTTCCTCCATAGACTGCTGTGTAGCAGAACTTTCATCAGCTGAGAATAATTCATGTGCCGATTTTTTAAATATGTACATATTTTACGAATGACAGCATAACTGTCTAAAGTTGTGTGTTCTAGGGTGTTTATTTGCCTGTCAGGTATGTCAGAAAGCAAAGTTTGATATTTTTTTAAATGGGGCTTCCAAAATGTTACATAGTGTCTTTAATTTGGACAGAAGCTGCTGGTGGGCAGGAGCTAGAACAGATTGCTCGGGCGAGCTGTTGATGGAGCATGCAGGAGCTGGAGGAAAATTCGGGAATGGGCTTATATTCGGAAAGGAGCTTGAGGAAAATAGTGTGAAAAACTACTAATCGGACAAAAGATTGACGAACATTCGGGCAGTCTCTTAAAAACAATACGGAAACTGTAATATTTTGAATAAGAAAAAATGATTTTCACTTATATATTTTGATTTGAATATTAAAAGTTCATACTTTTTTCATTTCCCCCATGAACTTGCTTACGTTTACCCGATTTTTTTACATTGCATTAATTCGCCCGAGTTTGCCACTTGTACAAATAAATGGGGGGGGGCACATTACCTTCCTTGTCCCCCCTCCCCCCCCCCGCGTTTCATACTCCACTGATAAATAGCAACAGTTTTGGCCGTCCGTGTATATTTAAGCGCAGCAGCATTTCGCATTTTATATTAGAGTGCAAGTTTAGTTTCGGCGTAGTTTTGTTATTTGAAAGTTTTATGCCCAAAAGTCATATCGCACCAATACCAGATTCTAAATACCTTTGTTTTGTTTTTTAATTATTGAAAAATCTCCGAGATTTTCGACTACATTTTACGGTATTATAGCATCCAAATCGTTAAAAGGGTGAATTATACCTCAGCTGAAAGATCAGAGTTTGATATTTGCTCATTCATCGTAATAAATTTGCACTTTAAAACAGAGCTATGCAAAGAAATAAAAATAATTCCGAACTCTTGTACAGGACTGTATTATTTTGTGGTGCAGCAGACACGTTTTACTGTGACGATTCGTTATTCCGAAGCTTCTTTTCTTTTCGACTGTTCAGGATCAAAATTCTACGCAGTTCGGATTAACGAACCCTATTGCATTTTTGGATTAATGAGCAAGGTCGAAGGCAAAAATTTTCCGGGGGGGGGGATAAGACCCTCATTTATTGATCAAACTACTTCAAAATCTACAATCCGATAGAGAAAAAGTGGAATCTGAAAAAAAAAATTGGGGGGGGGGGGCGAAATGCCATGTTTAGCGAGCCCTCAGGAGCAAATGTATATAACACATATATACAGACATCATCCAGTTTAATAACCATTGTAAAACAATCGTCTGAAAAATCAGTCATCATTATAAGAGCGAACAGACTAACATGACACATACCGTACAAAACACAATGCATCACTTTGTAAAACATGTTTTGAGACTAAACGTATAACGGAATAAAATAGTTCATGGGTAATAAGAACGGTTCGATTTTGAAAATGTTTGGCCGTTAACGGACATGATGCACTGAATTTTTTTGTTCGCGCCTCAACACCCTCCCCCCTCCCCCCCAATTTTTTTTTTTTTTTAGTCTCTCTCGCTGCGGATTTTTAACCTATGGATACGGTCGCTGAAAATGTTTTCTCGTTGGGCCCCGCCCCACATACATTTGAGTACTCGCGTCGTTAGCCGGAGAAAAATATTCCCGCGATGGATGTGGACGTGATAAAATTAATCTTTTGCCCTCCTCGCCCTTATTTTTTTGAGTTTTTGCTGGTGGGAATAATTTGGCCAAGATTATTTTTTTCGGACAGATTTTGTTCCGCTTAAACAATTTACCCTGTCGCCGCTCATGCACGAATGATCACCCCACCCCTTTTTGAAAAATCCTGGATACGTGTGTTGCCCCGTCACGTATTACATAGTACATGTACTGTAAAACATCAAAGTAAAGACAAAACAAAACTTATGAATAAAACCTGTTTTTGCATGCTTCACTGGGGAATTTGATCAGGAAAATGTAGGCGTGTAGTAAATTTAGCTTTAGGCCCTACAGTGCCCGCGGAACGTGGGTGGGGGCGGGGGCACAATGGCAGCGTTGTATTTTTTTCTAGCGAAACTAAATCATGCAGTACAATAAGGTTACGGAAGTTGGTTTCCTGAATAATAGCCGTCTCGGAAGGCCGCCAACAATTCAAAATGATATTCCCATTTACATGGGGTCAATGAGAGTTCCTTTACCTATCCAGATGAAAAACAACTTTACAAAAATATTCCACGGTTAGTTAGTGGTATAAGATTGTGGCTTCCCGAATCCGAGATCCCAGGTTCGAAATGTGTTTGTGTCCTTGAGTATAATAGGAGGAGGAGGAGGAAGAGGAAGAG
>JZLH01S0068271.1:0-11624 GCA_001188425.1 Eucidaris tribuloides
AGAGGGCGTTTTTTTCATTCTGTCATGACAGTGGGCCTTTAAACAATGTTTAATTATCAAGGAACGGAATTCATTTTTAGACCCTATAGTGACATGAACATGGAGGATAATGTACTTCAAATTCCTTTATAAGCTGGAAACAATCATGGACCCTCTATCTTTGAGGATCTGGAATCCTTGCAAATAAGCGTTACAACTTTTAGAGAGCCTGTAATATTGAAGTGCAGATCAAAAACAAAATCCCTATCCGTGGCGAAAAGCTCAAGTTTGAAAACATGACTATTTTGACCAAACTCGATTGCAATACGCTGTCCTTATAGTTTGTTCGTTGTTGTAAGTGAAAGACATGGAAATTTAATGATTCACAGGAGTCCACAGACACACACACACACACACACACACACACACACACACACACACACACACACACACACACACACACACACACACACACACACACACACACACACACACACACACACACACACAAACAACACACACAAACACACTCACACACACTCACACAGACAGACAGACAGACACCACCACACCACTCCACAAATCCACACCCACTATCCACACCCACCTGCAACCAACCCATCTACCCCCACCCTCCCACACACACACACAAATGAAACCCACATACATTACACACACACACACACACACACACCACTACACACACACCACACACACACACACACACACACACACTCACACAATAATATCATTTTTTTTCTTCCTAAAACCCATCTTTTTCCAAGAAACAAAAACAACATGACCAAAACCTGCCATTTTTAAATAAAAAGGGTAGTCATAAATGACTGCGAATGGAATATATTCAAAAGGAGTGCCAACACTGATCTTTATGGGCCCCACCAACAATAGAATGCAATGTATTATGCAATACCAGACTGCAGGATAGCTATGACAACACATTATGTCTCTTCAATCATGTTAATACAGGATACGCTCGACCTGCAGTACTCTACGGCTAGTTTTTCAGCGCAAACTTGACTGTGCCAACAGCAGCAGTGAGAGCCTCCGGCACCTCTCTGGAAAGCTCTGCTTCATTGGCCTTCATACTCCATGGTAAGTCAGCGGTTGTCCGTCTTTTTCACGATGGACGAATGCGTAGCTACCCGAAGCCGTAAGGTTTCGCTACAAACTCACAGTTCCGGATACCGCTGATACTCTTGCAGAAAGCTGACTATTGCTACGAGGAGTAACCCCAAAACATCACCCGACCAGCGGCGCGCTTCGGTGGTAAGTTGCACGGCATTATTTTCGATTGAACAGTTGTGCGACTGAAGAAGATGATGATCAATTTCAGAACTGACCAGCTGTACGTGTCATTGCTGTGAATCCTTGTAAAGGACCCTGTATGCAAATACACAGACGAAGATGTTTGCGATGTTACATAAAACAACTAGGACCGAAATAGAATAGCCATTATCACGGGATCATTTGCCTCATCCACTCAACCTCTCAGCGAAACTCTATTCGATCTTGTCTAATAGACATGCTTTCGAGTACCGATTACGAGATCTCAATCCTGCAGTTGAATTTCAAAGCCGGATCCAGGGTTGCCAAACATATGTTCAAGTGTTGTAAGACTAATATCATGTGCCTCATGGAAGACACAGATTACCCAAATCAAACAGAAACTACTCACTTGCATTGGCGCGACCATGTTCTAACTCAATTAGAACTCACATTTTGTGGATGTGTAAAAAAAAATAGTATATAACTTGTAATGTTATTAGAACATCGTCACCCACATTTTTAGAAAATCACTTAAAATATAGGAACTAAGTCAAGATGCTGAACTTCATTTGAACCTTAAAAGGGGTGTCACTTCTTACGAAAGTTTATTGAAAAAAAAATTATATACTAACCGGGGTGTGTATAGCAACAGTCTCGAATACATATTAACATATTCTTCAAACAGGTGAATGAAGAAAACGGTCTAAAAATATGTAAACATACATTTTTTCGTCATCATTGGTGTTTATGTCAGTGTGACATGTCCGTTATAGAAAATGTCCATTATTCACCATTTTCATATGTCTAGGGCTTTTTTTTTAGTTCCTGGTAAGTGTTCCGTTCATGATCATGTCCAACATCTTTGTTCTTTGGCCTCCACGCATTCTTGTCCCATCTACTCTACCCTCAATCATGTCACGCATCATGTTATCGTGTCTCAGTATATTTATGTGACCAATCAGGTTTCGTAATTGTCTGTCTTTAATCGTGTCAGGAGACTTCGCGCTTATCCTGCTATAAGTTAACTAGCACCTCATCATTTGACAGTCTCTCAGTCCACTTGATTTTAAACATGCGACGCCATAATCACATCTTGAATGCTTCCAATCTCTTACAATCATCTTTCCTCAGAGTCCATGCATGTTTTTTTATCGCATTACGGAAAAAAAGTGATTGAAAACAAAATAATTGTTGAATAAGTGACATTTCGTTGCAAAGTGTATGTAACCACAGCGTGTTTATGTTTATCGATTTTAAAGAAACGTGTGGGTTCGTATTGTCACTTGTGCTCTTGATTCAATGTCCCATGTGCTACTTCTCCACGTTTTACTCTTCATTTGGCTTGATGATCCAACACGTCATGAAAGATTGTGTACTATAATTTCAAAGCCGATAGAGGGCGGAACACACGCATATTTCGACAAGATGTGTTGGTTAGCTCTTTGGTTTAGTTCGGGTTGTGGCTTCAATTAAGGAAGTACATAGGGAATGGGGAGAGGTAGGTGTTTAGTGGGTGTTGTTGTAGTTCAGTACGTGATAGTGGATTAGGCAGGGATTGTAGTTATTGTAGATTCCGAAGATTACTTTTTGTTCGCTTTGTTCAATTACGTATCTTATCCACATCATCCACAAAATGTCAAAGGTGTTATTCATGAATTAGAACATTCCTTTTCCAACGAAATGATATCATGATCAGTGATTTTGATTGAGGTGTTGGATCTAAGGGCATTTTTCTGAGGCAATATAATTTCCTAAATTTGCTATTTTTTCAACTCCAGCGATCAACAGAACACCGAAATATTCGCACGTTACGGCGTGCCATAGAATAAGCTCCTTCGAGACAAAGCGCAGAAATCCCTCGCTTTGATAAGGAAGACGAAGTGAGCTGCATCTCCCATTGTCATTGCGATTTGTCTGCTATGGCACACTGAAACGCGAGAATATCTCGGTGTTCCGATGACCACCGCTGATGAAAAATTGGCAAATTTGGGAAAAGACATTGCCTCGGGAAAATGGCCGCAGGATCCAAACGAAATAATAAATATACTTCAAATAAAAAGTCGCGGTATCATATTGTAGGAAAAAATGTTCTAACCACTGAGACAAAACCAATGACATATTGCAGATGATGCTGAAGAAATTAGCGATTGCAGGTGTAGCATTCTTTTTGGGCCACCCTGTATAACATTGATTGATAATTTTCAGTGTAAATAAAATGTGTGATTGTTAATATAATTTGTAGGAGCGTAAATATTTTCAACCTAATTCAAAGTGAATAAGGAAATTGGTTTTATTTTGCATATGGAATCAGAATAAAGATTACTAAAAAACATCACCCCCCCCCCAAAAAAAAAATGATTGGCGATAGCAAACGAAGAGCGGAACTAGAGATCAACATGAGGTTAGGGTTACGGTTCTAACCATATCCTTAACTCTTAACACCTGTCGACCTCTAGTTCTGTTCTTCGTATATTATCCATGATTGGTACGTATACAGCACAATAGTAAGAGTCATTGGGTGCACGTTCCTAGTAGATCAGACGCATTGCATGACGGAAAGTTAGTGAGATGACGTAGTCCATCAGTTTTCCTTCCAGAAAAGTTATGAACAATTGATTATTGGTCATCTTCTGTGATAACATGCTTGAAAAAAAGAGCTCTACAGGCCACAGGTAATGACAGTTTGAAGGAGCTATATTTAATCTTAGCAGAGAGAATGTGTGGTTTATATCTTAGTTTGAAGGCTCTCAATCTTTTCTATAGCTGGAAAACGTCCAAAATCATGTACTTTGTTAAAGCAGTTTCTTTCTTTCCATTCGAATGAAAAAGGTCTGCGATTTGGTAAGTTGGTAAGACTTTGTGGAAGTTGGACTTTTTGACATAGGCTTCTCTGGAAATCCGAAAAGGGAGCATGCTCCTATGAATTAAAGAAGCTGAAAACATATGCTTCTAGTACCATGTCAGTAATTGAGGATGTCATGAATGGAATCACAATCACAAAAGCCATGATTCAAATGTTACGTCCTTCCGTTCTGTCGTCGAACAAAGATGACCTTTTAACTCATTGCCTCTAAAATTCTGTAATTCCCGTAGAGTTATTACAAGTTATATCCGTTTTCCGAAGCCGACGGGTTGATACCATTCAAGTGATTTTATATAAGCAAAATCCCCCCAAAATCCGTGACCATGTATCTACTTGTAGGCCTACAATCTTAAAAAGCTTATAGCACATAGATCGCTCTACGTGCTTTTGGAGATAATGTTCTGACTAAACCACATTTTAAAGGCCCACTATCAAGGGTCAAATCAACCTCAGATAGGATGTCAAATAGTCCTGGCGGGTGTTTCATAAAGCTGTTCGTAACTTAAGAACGACTTTACGCACGACTGGTGATATCTTCTTGTGCTACATGTAAATGCATGAGAAACTGATTAGCACCCAAGAAAGTATCACCAGTCGTTCGTAAAGTTGTTCGTAACTTACGAACAACTTTATAAAAACACCCCTGGCATACAGACACATATTCACGAACATGGACTGTTGCAGTGCCAATAGTGAGAAGATTGTGGGAGGAAAACAAAATGTTGTATCTTTTCCACACTGTCATGGATGCTTCTATTCCATTATGGGTATGATTAGTGCACCCTTTTTACGATTTTAGTCAAAAGAGGGCGTTTTTTCATTCTGCCATGATAATGGGCCTTTAAACAATGTTTAATTATCAAGGAAGGGAATTCATTTTAAGACCTTAGCCTATAGTGACATGAACATGAAGGATAGTGTACTTCAGACTCCTTTAGCTGACAATCATGAACCGTCTACCTTTTAGGATCTCGAATCCTTTCAAATAAGCGCTACAACATTTAAAGAACCTGTAATATTAACGTGAAAATGAAAAACAAAAATCCCTCTTGGGTGAAAAGCTCAAGTTTGAAAACATGATTACTCGCATAGGTTGCATACGCTGTCGTTAATTTGTTCATTGTTCATGTTGTTATAAACGAAAGCCATGCAAATCTGTTTACAGTCACACAGAAAAGTGGTAGGGAAGAAATGTTTATGCAATTCTTTTAACAGGTTCTGAAAGTTTCTGGTTACTACTACAAACAAACAACTGCAAATCAAGCCAATTTTTATCGACAAAAACATGAATAATACGTCAAAGAAAACGTCCACCGATGTGATGGTTTGTATTTTGTCGTTTACTGGTTACTTTCAATATTATTTAACAACTAATTTATTTAACAACTCATGCACACACAAAAAACATACGATAGAGTGATGCCTGTATCATCTGCTCCATTATCAGTTGTGTCACGTGTGTGGCCTATTAAGTCAGAACGCAAAGGTCGCCACACTTATATGGCGAAACTTTTGTTTGAATATTTAACAACTATAAATACCCATTCACAAAATGCATCTGATAGCGTGACGCGTATTTCCTCTTTACTCATAATGTCACGTGTTTGGCCTATAAAGTCAGAACGCAAAAGGTCGCATACTAACAGCGCGAAACTTTCGTTGTGTAAACACTCATAACGACTATGACAACGATTAGTGTCCTGAAAATAAACGGGTCATAGAGGCTACGACCAGTAGCAATATAATAACAATATTATGATGACGTAGTGAGAAGGTGCCAGGTCTTTTTCGTTATATTTAATAGTGACCTTTGTTTAACGAAAAGGACAAAAATGACGTAAAAAATACGAATCAATGATCACGCGCCGCAAAAGAGTCGAGTTTGCTCCTTATAAATATCGTGAATGTTGAAGGCATCACAGACAGGGTTTGTGCACCAGATACACAATCATCAAGACAATACTGGTCATTACAAATTATAATTTCTTCTTCGAACTCACAAGGCGTACTGACACAATGACGGATCAGCTCTCCACCAAGCCGCGACCCGGTCGGGTGATGTTTTGGGTAACTCCTCGTACAATCGGGACTGCCTTCTGCAAGTGTATCAGCGGTATTCCCGACAACGAACTCTGGTACGAACCGTTCGGCTTTGGACGTTACGCAGCTACGTATCTCAAGATGAAGGATAACGCCGAATTACCCATTGATGCAGAGTATGTCGGAAACGAACAGCTCTTTGAGAGGGCAGCCAACTTGCTAGGCGAGGTTATGGGCTGCAAGGTACACGGAGAAAGACTACCGTAAGTTTGATTAAATTTCGCTTGTAAACTAAACCAGTAATCTACATCTTGTCACAATAAGCACGAAATAGCCGTATTTGATTGAGCATTTTTACACTAGTTGCAGAACAAATAAAGTTAACGGATTTTTTTTATATATATATAAATTTGAATTCACTGAATGCAGAAAAATTAAAGAAATGGGACAATGAAATTTTGAGCAATTTTAAACAATCCCTTCAGGAGTTACAATTTTTTAAAGTTTGATCAATACCCATATTTGGAACCCCAATTTTGTAAATTTTGCTACAGCTGTAATGTAACGGTAGAACAAACGTTTCGTTGAAACCGTACAAGATTTCCAACATTTTCAATCTTCCATCAAAGTACAACCCCAAAGTACTTGTTACTCATATAATAGGAGTTTACGTTAGAATTGAGATGATTGTTCTTGCTTTACTGATGTGAGCACGTCAAATGATATCTGGGAAAAGTAAAATTTTCGGAAATTTTGTATTGTACTGATGAAACATTTGCCTGAGTGGGGACTCAAATCAAAGTTTAACTCCTCTTTAATTTATAAAAGAGTGAATATTCAGAATGGCTTAGTAAATGTTGTGTTATGTTTATCCTTATTGACTGAAAAAATCACTTTTAAAGACAGAGTAGGGGATTTGCACGTCAGAAAACGGTAAAATGAATGAAATCAGCTGAAATCGTTCACAATGTGAAGATTAGTATAAATAAACACCTGTTATAGAACCTTTGGGAAGAATACGTAGTTTTGGTGAAAATCTGGACAATTAAACTTCAAAATTTACAGTGACGTCGACGTGTACGGGCCGTTCCAAAATTGTCCGATCAGCCGTTAGCCGAAGGTCGCGCGGAGTTTAGCCGTTTAACCAATCAGTGTGCTCCGCTGGACTTGCGACGGTACACATAACCGCGATTCGCAATTTGAGCAAAATTCAAACTCACGGAAAGAACAACTTTCTGGTAACATGTCGTTATTAGTTTTTCTCATAAAACAACAAATTCATGACATATGGATCTCAAACTTTCAACACACCATTTGTAAGTACGAAACTACCGTTTGGTATCGATAATGAAGGGAAGTAATGGACTTGCAAATCCCTGACACAATCTTTAAAGGAATGACTAATTTATTCCAGATTGTATGCGATATACCGTGATCTCCGATGCAGAAATCTTACCAAGATTGAATTTATTACTTATGGGACAATTTGCATTTGCCATTAATGATTGAAAACTAGGCCCCCACCCAACCTTCGGAATCTAGAAAATAGGAAGATAGAAGGGGCTTGAAAATAAGCGAGAAACGGAGAAAAAGATCACACTCACAAAAAAAAAATTGAACTTAATGGGAGAGAAGAGAAAAGTATTGAAATCCAAAAACTTCTAATCGATTGTTTTTGCAAATTAGGAAGAGTAAATGTTCGTATTCGTGACCGCTGTCCCTGTTATATGACCGAAAACACTTTTATTATTAGTAGTAGTAGTAGTATTCATATCGCTTTACAACATTTGAAACTAGCGGAACGAGCTGTCGTTTTCCGAATTTTTAAAGTTGATATTCATAGGAAATTAAATTCAACAAATTTAGTTTACTTTATAATTTAATGAGTTATCTAAACATTTTATGCAGCTAACATTCCATGAAAGTGTGTCAGCTTCGGGTTTTATGAAAATAAAATTGCGATAAATTGACCCTCTCCCATCTCCGAAACCGGCTACAGGAAAGGGCCTTTTTGTGTGACGTCACACCCGGGTATACGCTACACACAGCTCACGCGACGGACTGCGATAACGCATACAGTTCATAGAGTGTGTGTCAGCTCCATACTCTCAAAACGGCTTAATATCTTTTTAATTGTTAATGTCTGACATACATTTGTCCTCTTCCGTGGTAAAACATATCCTGATGTCATTATTTATGTCATTATTGGCACGGAAATGGGGACAATCTCCGAAAAATTCGTGTTTAACTCACCCGTGTGCGCGAGCCCTTATTCATGGAAATAGCTTGAAAACAAACGCCCGACAAACCCTGAACTAAAATTGTGTCGACTCGACTAACTCCACGGTACTTATTGTAGAATCACTGTCGAGGTAAATTCCTCTGACATAAACAGATCTAAGTCAAACTCAGCCGTGAATTTAGACTAACATACATTTGTTTTGGCTTATTGAGAACTGCACAGCGCCAGCGTAATAGTTAAATCCGCCAGCATAAATTGACATTCTGATAGAACCAGGCCGTCGCGTCCGGGCCAAGCCGCTGGTGGGAGCTCATGCAGCAAGCCGAGAAGCTAACCCCAGCTGCTAAAGAGCCTATTACCAGCCAATGCATTATGGCGCATGAATCCGTAACCGCCAGCAGAAGTCGCCACCGACTATATTTCAGCTCGTCTGGAAATGATACGAAGTTTACAGCAGGCTTATTGGTCTATTTTCATTAGATTAATGATAATCGTAATGATTTAATTAATATCAACTGCATCTCCATGGTGGAAAAGGATACAAGTCTCCCGTCTGATAATGCTCAAGAAGTGCAAACATCGCCGAGCCGACCGGAACACTGACCTCCAAGAATAGCGGCAATAACCATTCAGCCGTAGTAACGACGCCGTGGAGGACGGTCTTTCCGATCCTTTTCGGTTTTCCTACCAAACAATGAATTCGTAGAAACATGAGAACATTAAGGGAAATAATGAGACGTAAAATATCAAACGATGAAAGTTATAGGCCTATCTTTATATTTCATAAAGGACGAAAACACACACAAGTTCAGGGTTGTCTTTCCAGCAACCATAGAGCTACGTACCCGGAAGATTGCGCCCAAGTCCAACCGAAACCTCTCTTACGTCACAGCAAAAGGAGTTTTCGGACAGCCAAGAGCAAATAGGTCCCGAGCCTTGGTTGATGTTTTCACTTCTAAATACGCTGTTTGAAGGGTTATATCTGCTGATGAAATTCAAGTCATGAAAACGGTATAAGCTCTCTGTAAGAGTTATATTGCGCATATTGATGTTCTTCATAAATGTCCTCCTTAGTATAACAGTCAATTTACCAAAACTACCAAGCCTATCTACGCAAAGTCTGTGAGAGTGTTATTTACCAGCATATCTTACATTGAACGATTAAAGCTGATTTCATTCATGGCCGTTTTTTTTGTGTTTTATTTTTCTTTGGGCGTAAATCGCTGAAACCAGCAATCTTAGATCAATCCTCATCGATCAGCACGTGATTGTTCTGAAACTCATGAATAGTTGTTATATTCTTGTTTCAATAGGTATACAACCACTAAGAGGGGCATAGAGAGCTCCACCAGCAAATATGTATTCGTCAAAGAAGAAAGTATCTCCTTTACAACCGATGAGGCCAGAAGGTATATACCGACCGGTTTCAAGCATTCTTTCATCATTCGCGATCCATACCTCGTGTGTAATTCAGGCCACAAAGCAGCGTATCTGCAATTACGCGAATCCAATATGCTACATGAAGGAGAGGTGGACGAACGTACGTTCGACATGCGAAAGCACGACGAAGTCATTGACACGAATGATATCTTCGAAGATCACTATAACTTGTGGAAGTACGTCAAGGCGAACATTGATCCGAATCCGATTATTATCGACGCTCACGATCTCCTCTCGAAGCCGGCCGAAACTTTGACGAAATACTGCGAAGCGGTGGGGTTGCCCTACAACGACTCTTTGCTCAAGTGGGATGGATCGGCCGATACGGGTTTGAAATGGAAGATGGCGGCAAATGATCTGGTTTACAACCAGAGTTTTATGGGTGTATCTATGACCAGCACACAATTCACTCCACCCCGACAGCCTCCGCCGCGTGATCAGCTGACCGAGGACGTCATCGAATTGGGGGATAAAGGGATGCCGTTTTACCGAGAGATGTACGAGAACCGATTAAAGGTGTAGTGGGGAAATACTGAGATAACACACCGGGCGTAGATAGAATGTAGTGAAAGGCGTAGATCTGGACTAAAGATAGCTCCAAGTCACCGCCAGTATGAAACTGCATTATTATCCGCCCCTCTTCGCAAAATAGTGGCGCTGTGTTCATCAATAAACCGTGGAAACATTAGCAATTTCATTGCACCTGGCCCCCTATAAACGTTTGTATACCCTAAACTTTAATGATAATCTTTGTTTGAGAAATTCACTTCTTTTATTATGATGGAAGCTTCTCAGACGTATTTATGACATTCATAATTATACTAATAATTTATCGATGTCTTGTAAGGTTTCCTACTTGAATTATCTGCACAGTGTGCCCAGCAAAATGATATTATCGGTGGACATTAATTATGAAGTTCAAAGTATTGTGTTTGGTTTTATCGCAAATCTAGTAGACCATTTTCTGTATCCCCAATTCTACCAGTGTTTTTTCCAAGGTCTCAAAATGAAGCCTGAAAATTCTGCAGTTGAATATGATCATTAAACAAATTAGTGAGAGACTTTTCCAGTTTCCCACATAGACTGCTGTATTGATATTTTTTTTTTGTTAACCAGGACATTAATTCATGTTCCAATAACTATATGTACATTATTTCGCCAGTGGCAGCATAACTACATGTATCTTAAATTTTGTGTTTTATTTGGTGTTTATTTATTCATTCAAACACGATCATGTAGGTCAGAAATCAAAGTTTGACACATTTTTTTTAAATGGAGCTTCCTTAAATAGTACCTTTAGATCCTATAAGGGGGATGGGCATGGTACTACCTGATACTCATAGATTTTCACTCTTTTTAAGCACTAAATGATCGTTTTGAAATACATTTTTAGAGACTAGCATGAAGATTTATGTAGCTCTGATATTAAAACTTCAAACATTGTTAAATTTAGCCTTTAACTCGATCGTTGTAAGTACGGGATATCTCAGGCAGGAATCTATGGATGACGCGTGTTATATCGATATCAAATCGTCTCTAACGGGTTAATAATTTCTTCCAAATTGATATACCAGCCTTTTGCCCTATTTTTCGAATTCATCTCATTAAAGATGCTATCAAAATGTGACAATCATCCTCAACGCGTGATAAATCTCCTCGAAATGGATTTACACCATATTATAGGTTTCGCTACAAAACATTATACATGTATGTATATACGTATGTGTACATTTTATGTTTTAATGTATTCACAATTCCCGTTTATCATTATTA
>JZLH01S0068272.1:0-19576 GCA_001188425.1 Eucidaris tribuloides
TGTGTAAATCTTGGAAATATTAATTTGCTCTTTTATTCAAAATATGAAAACAAATAGCAGACACCAATTCAAAGGGGGATGAAAAATTGCACGAAAGTGACGAAGACATCTTTGTCTAATTACTTCCAGATACCGGTAGCTATACGTAGACGACAGTATTTGTTTGGACAGAGCAGACTGCAATATATAGTAAATTTCGGAGGATATGATGTTGATATTAAAAAGTCTTTAGTGCCTGTTGCGAAAATACCGCGGCATAACACCGTGGGATATTTTCAAATATGTATGTGCAAATGTCAATGTAATTATATCAGTGTAGCTCGCTACCGAATGTATGATCTTTAAATTATACTTTTAATCGCATTTCGGTTTCTTCTTATTCTTGTTCTTCTTCTTATTCTTCTTCTTCTTGGAAATGGAAAAACGATCTATATTGCCACCAAAAGTCAATATGATGCCACGAAGCATATGCAATATGCACGTTCTAACTTTTAATCCGTTTAAAACAAATATTCATTTGTTTTTTTCGCGTTACATTGCTCAAAAGCTAAACATGTTTAATCAACACACACATTGTTTTGTTTGCCCACGGACCTTAAATGGGATAGAGTATTGTTTCAGGCTCAGCCCACGAACATGATATTAAAATTTAGATTTTCAATAATGTAGATTATTCGAGTAGCCTCGTTTCAGCAACTTTTCTTGTCGCCCGGGACATTCGGCAGGCAACGCTTGACTGGGCAATTCTAATCGGATAACACACTAAGATCAAAGATAGAATCAGGGCAGTAAGGATAATAGAGGAAAATAGCCTAAGGATTAAAGCGTAATATTATGTGATGCCGGAATAGTGAAGTAGAAGTGGTAAATATTTTGTGCATTGAATTCAAATTTTTTTCATCCACCTTATGTGTAATAAGGCGTGTTAAGGCGTGTTATTTTTGTGGCATACCGTTTATGCGTTTTGCGTAAACATTGACAGTTTCATTTGAGGTTGGTTTTTCCCTTTTCCCGATAATTTTTATCAGTAGTAGTATTGTTGTTGTTATTATCATTATTTGATAATGATTATGATAATAATATTTATGATGATGAAAACAATAATAATGATAATAATAACAACAACAACAACAATAATAATAATAATAATAATAATAATAATAATAATAATAATAATAATAATAATAATGATAATAATAATGATAATAATAATAATAATAATTAAGAATAGTAATAATAATAATAATAATAATTAAGAATAATAGTAATAATAATAATAATAATAATAATAATAATGATAATAATAATAATAATAATAATAATAATAATAATAATAATAATAATATTAATAATTAATAATAATGATGATAATGATAATAATAGTAATAATAATAATGACAAAATAGAAATAAATTCGTATTATTTATATTTATTGTTGTTATTATGCTACTACTACTACTACTACTACTACTACTATACTACTACTACTACTACTACTACTACTACTACTATACTACTACTACTACTACTACTACTACTACTACTACTACTACTACATGTACTATTTTATTATTGTTATTATCAGCAGCAGCAGCAGCAGCATATGATCGTCATCATAATTATTTATTCCGTAAGGCTGTATTTCATTTCAACTAGACTTAAACATCATGCATCTCTGCAATACTACATCCGAAACCTGTAAATCTATCAAGGCAAAAATGAGACCGATAATGTCAAACGTGTCGGCATTTAAATCGATTCTCATCTAACTCTTAATCGATTGGGAGGAACATGGAAACATCCGTTCCCAGGAAGTATTTGATAGTGCACCTGTCGGTATATTGCATTCCACACATTCTTGTGAGTAGATTTCTCTTCGGATGATAAATTCGTGCATGCCAACTTTTATATTATCGATGCCATTTTATTTCGACGAAATCCGCTCTGATTTTGGTCTGGCAGATATCACGTTTTATCATTTTATCCAGTGGTTTCACTTACCTTCCCGACAGGGGCGGCGCCACAGGGGAGGCAGGGGCGCCCCCCCATTTGTTCAACAGTATGAAAAAACGCGGAGATTTGGCTAGTAATTGGCGCGTAAATAATGTTATGATCGTCGTCGCCCCCCCCCCCCTGTCGGATGATATTTGGCTAGTAATTTGACAGGTAAAAAAAAATGGCGGGCAAAAAATTGTTTTGGTCGTCGTCGGCCCCCTGCTTCCCACTTGTCGGATGATATTTGGCTTGTAATTTGGCAGTTTTTGTTTTTGGTTTTTTTTTGGCGGGCAAAATTTTTCCGACGAATTTTTTCGTCCCTCATAAGATTTTACCCTGGTGCTGCTGCTGCTTCCCGATACTGTGTGGTTTCATCGCGTAGGAATTTGGAAAAACCGATGAGGCGGCTGAGAGAGGTCGAAGGCTATTTACATACATCAAAAAATTGGCATGGCAGACAACATAAAGTAAACGCATGCGCAAAATTGCCTGAAATAAGATGAATGTTTCTCTTACAAATATTCGAGAAATTGAAGTATCTGCTGAAATTTGTCAGTATGGCTAGATATCATTTTATGTTGTTGCCTACTGACACTGTTTTGATGTAGTTGATATTGCTGGTTATATTGTTGCTTGTCGGTTTGTTTGTTTTTTGAGAGGACATGTAAAAATAATTATAAAGAAGGTGTTTTTTTTTGCAAATGTCATACCAATATAAAATACTATTGATAAGCAATTGAAGTAAATTAAGTTGATCGGTAGTTTTAGAATAAAATGCACAATCATCTGGAAAATAATTAGCATCCATGTTACACACAGCTAAGATAGATCTCAAGAAGTGCATTCTAGTTTCATTTAAACAGATTGCAAAGCAATCGTTAAAATTGAAAGGGATTACTTTCATATAATATTGAAACCCACCAGCGAGCTTGATAACATTCTCTACATGTAGTAAATAAACTATGAAAGTGTAAAATATGCAATACATTTTCTATCTGTTGAAATATTGAAATGCAGTTTTCATTCATTGAGTTTTCCACATAATAATGAAAGATTTATTGCAAAAAGTATTGCATGTTTTTGAATCCAGGCACAGTATACAATGTACGTGGATATTGGTAAATCCACGCGCACACTAGTTACGATGAGTGACCTGCTTTTTCTTTCCTGTGGATGAAAGCCGCTGAAAACAGCACACCACTTAACACCTTGCTTTTGCTCTCCGCTATCCAAAATCTGCGGACTACCTGATAAGCCTGGATTGTCCCCAAAATAAATGAATTATCGGTGAACGTACTTTTGATATGAAATGTTTCACTGCATTTATGATTTTTTTCATTCACAATACTATTTTGCTATAGCGTTATACGTATTAGATTCACAATTTACCAAAATAGAAATATATCCATATCTTTCTATTCATCTATCCAGTTTTATGTGAAATAGATAGATAGATAGATAGATAGATAGAGAAATGGATGGATTGAGAGATAGATGGCTACATAGATAGATGGATCAATAGATAGATAGATGGATAGATAGATAGATAAATAGATAGATAGATAGATAGATAGATAGATAGAGGAATGGATGGATTGAGAGATAGATGGCTACATAGATAGAGTGATCAATAGATAGATAGATAGATAGATAAATAAATACATGGATAGATAGCCGGATAGTGTAATGAATGGATGGATAGATAGAGAGATATGTGGATATATGGATAGATATATATAGAGATGGATAGATATATAAATAAAAAGATAGATGGATGGATTGATAGATGGATGGATGGATAGATAGATAGATAGATAGATAGATAGATGGATGGATGGATAGATCACAAGACAGACTCTAGGGATGGATGGATAGATAGATAGATAGATAGATAGATAGATAGATAAATAGATGGATAGATGGATACATACATACATACATACATACATAGATGGATGGATGAAAATTAGATGGATATAGAATTTATAGAGAGACGGATAATCAGATATCTTCATAAGATGTAAACATACAGCTAAACGAAAGCAAGTCATTGATCAGGTTTTTCATACACATTATTGTATGATGTAAGATATTTTTCCAACCTAAGAAAAATAAAGTTGTGACCGAACATAATGCCTTCAAGAAGTGCATTTCTCCAAAAGAAGCAAAGTGAGCAAATATAATCAATAACATTAATGGGAATAAAACAATTTATGTGAGAACTTCGTTTCTTTCTTACTACGGATTTTGCTGGTATAGTGTAGGCCTATACGTGCATTTTTTTTAAGTATTTTCCAAAACCGTGCTTGGATTTTGCCATAAAATCGTCATTTGTAATAGGTCCGAAGAAAATCAAGTTTTAATATTTCATTGAATATGTATTGAATAGCAGTAATACATATGGAATTTATCATGCTGCCATATCATTTGGTAATGTTGTAAACAAGCGGGAAGACTATTTGCTTGATTGTATCGAGCGAAATTAATGGCTTTAAAGGCAGGGGATCTCTTTTGCATGCCTAAAAATTAACATTGTGTAAATACAAAGGCATTTAGGAGAAAATGCCATCTGGGAACCTTTAGCAAAATATAGGAGCTAGAAACTCAGTTTTAGTGGAATTATAGTGACCGTTAGACTCAGATTTGAATTTTTTCTCGCGAGAAAAAAATTCCTACCACAGAACGTACACTAAACGGCTATTGTTTTCTTTTTGCATTTTTTTTCAAATTCTAGGCAATCACTGACCCCCAGATTTCACAGACATGCCCTTCATCAATAGCCTAAGGGCATGGGTTATCTTTTCCTTGTCTGCAGGGATGTTTGCAAATGAGATCCACTGCCTTAAAAAAATGGAAAAGCCAAAATGGATATGTTGACATTCCTTTTAAAGCAGCTATATAGGATTAATTTAGATTTTAATACCACGTGTTTCCAGAATATTGGGATCCACAGTGATCTATCCAGATTTTTTATAGATTGCATGTTTTTGTTTTTTTAATTGCGCCCATTTTTCTGTTTAACACATCTAGGCCAAAAATACACCATACGCTATACACTAAGACAGACATACACTCCCCCACACACGTACACATACACACACGCGCGAACGCATTCACGCACATACGTATACACATACGGATACATGTACACGCATACTCACCCACCCACCCACCCATACACACACACACACACACACACACACACACACACACACACACACACACACACACACACACACACACACACACACACATACATACACACACGCGTTCGCGCGCACGCACATACACACAAATAGTCCTCCTGTTATGGTGTACATTATGTATGATCATTATTAAATTATTATATCTGTATGCTATTATCACTCTATTACCAATCAAAGGAAGAAAGTAATAATAGCCATTGTAGCAGTAGTATTAGCATCAGTAGTAGTAGTAGTAGTAGTAGTAGTAGTAGTAGTAGTAGTAGTAGTAGTAGTAGTAGTATGGTAGTAGTAGTAGTAGTAGTAGTAGTAGTAGTAGTAGTAGTAGTAGCAGTAGAGTATTAGAAGTAGTACTGGTAATAGCAGAAGTATTAGTAATACTCATTTTATTCTTAACACTATCAGTATCACTTGCCACTTTGCCTGTTTTAAATGGTGTTATTTATTAAGTGATGATTAAAACTTCCCTCTACCCTTCGTCTGTTGATTTCAAATTTATTTCCACTCATCGCTAGAAAAAATCAATCACGCATTCATTTATCGTGAGTAAAATCATTTAGTTCCCGTCACCCCGACCTGTGCAAATTTTCGATGATCATAGTTATATGACATGACCTTGTCGGTTACTTAGTCTTTTGATTGGTGGGTCGCTAGCGAATATGATTAGGTATTAACAAGTGTGTTTTTGTGATTGATGTATACCGCATAGATGCTACTCATTATGATGGTGTAGTTGTACAGATAACTCGATCTATCAACACTGTTACCGACACATATTGTAGTTCTAGTAATCGAAATTTTCAACAAAATTTTTGTTTTAAAGTTTCGATGACAAAACGCTTTGCAGCCGTCATTTTTTTTTTCATTTGTGCCTTACGTAGTAAAACTCTTAAATTTACTCACAGAATCCATAATCGTACAATTGTGATGCGTCTGTGACATTTCTGAACACCTCATTACTGACAAAAAAACGCACAATATGAACGAGGTAGTCATGATCTCCCGGTTAAAAACCATCATTACATCTGAAAACCTAAAAAAAAAGTGAACCAAATCTTCAATTTTTAATGACATTGTAATGAAAACTACTCGAGCATTTAGATGCATAATGAAGTAAACATGGAATCTGTCGTTAGATGAATAAAAAGAGAAAACTGAATAAAATTCCTCGGCGATTTGAAAAATATCGTGAAAAAGGTAGACTATGCAATTCATACTTTCCTAACCGTAATGGTATTCCTCTTGATTCCTTTCATAAAATGGTGGACTGGTCCATTCATCTCACGATTACCTGATAGCAAACTGACTTTTGAATATTCCATCAAACGCGTAACAAGTAAGCGACTGTTGTTCACTCTATTTAAATGCTTAATCTATTGATTGTAGCACTCCTTTTCACTCACGTGTATTTATCCATGTTGTATGATCTTTAACTTTTCTCACACGCTCTGCTTCACCTAATGAATCGGTGAAACACACAGTTTGTCCTTCAGATTTAGCGAAGTGATGGTCACAAATTTAATCAATCACTCTGTAACCATGTATATATCACAATCATCTTCTCATGCGTGTGTATGTATTCGCTGTGGTTGTGAAAGTGTAGAGGACGCAAATCAAATCACCTACAACGCAATTAAACTAATTGCAGCGAACCTAGTATTGTTCTGTTCAATAAATAGATAAAATTGACCTCGGAAATAAACTAGAAACGGTGGTTGTGAACTTGTCCTATTCAGGCATGAAATGCACGGTTGGTATAATTATAAGATATAAACAAGAGAAATTACTCATTAAACGGCAGTGACATGATTGGTAAAAACAAAAAATGCCTCTTGAACCAAACTGGTTGAAAGATATATTAATGGATAAACCAGCTGGATTGTATATCCCGGCTGGAAGGATTTATCTTGAATTTGTTTACGTAAGCCGAATCAAGCATGAATATAGTTTCTTTCGTGCCCCGATAAAAATACCTCCCATAGGTCCCTACACAACAGATTTGTCTGTCATAAGGAACATAGATGGACTTTATTTTAAAACGAGTTAACTTTTGACTACCAAATTTTCACAGTGGTATCCTTGCACAGTTTACTTGATTCAGAACTGTTTCATCCCAAGTTGATGACTACCCCCAATCATGTCATTTACTTTTAAAGCCAGTATGTATTTTAGTTCCCATTCACGCATCGATTCATCAGAAGGGGCAATGTTATATTGTATATTGCACTAAATACAATAGCCTCATTTTAATGAGTTTTATATGGATAGTTGACTCTGCAAGCAGTTTCAAAGAATACCCACATTTTCAGATCATAATCGTAATAACAATATTGCACTCGTAAATCAAACATTTAATGATATCAAAAAGTAGTACTGCTTCTAAACACCAGTACTTAGAATAATTGACTGGTTAGGTTTTCAGATTTTCTGCTCTGGTGCTTCAAGAAACGTAAATCATCTTTATGGTATGGAATATATTAGATCACCCCCCCCCCCCACCCACCCAGCGCGTCCTCCTCTCATTGAAAACAAATATGGAAAGTTGGATCTTGTTAATATTCCAAAGGCATTTTAAAGGAAAATTCCTGTATTAACTGACGCCAAATGTCTAGTATTTTATTGTTTCAAGGAGCAAAAAGCTTTTCTGAGGTGTACCATATCAAGACTTGATAGAATCTGGTATTTTATTCCAGCAAGTATCAGCAATGTTTGGTTGGATTAAAAAAATTCTTATCATAATAGATTTATGAGTTTAAGAAAGAAATGGGTTTGTTCACTCACGTTAGAACAAACACACACAACAAACCACGTTCTTTCCTAAATTGTCATTGATCTGTCAGAAAATGAAAATTCTTTAGCATTTTCTCAAACCTGAACTTCCGTGATACCAACAACGGCGAAGATTCCAAGTTTCGTCGCGTTTGGATTTTACACCGTGTCGTAAAAGAGACAGGCTAAAAATATCCTTCAATTTTTTGGTCTCATTTTATAGAAACAAAAATCATTTGGTCATTGAAACATGCTTCAAAAATATCTTGAAAATATTTTAAAATATATATTTAATAATTTCGATGAGGCTTTTCATATTGAGACACATTGTGTAATAGCCTCGAATGGCGATTTATCATGAATCTATTTTATTGTTGTTTCTTCTTATCTCTTTTGTATAAAAGGTGGTTATGTTACCCATGTGATGTTACGACGCCAAAGACCATAAAACCATTGCACACCAACATTCTGACATGGCGACCGGACATCGTACTGCAATCGTTCCTCTTTATAAGCTGCTGCTGTTGACGTTGATGTCTTCGCATGTTAATGTTACTATTACAGCGACGTGTGTTTCATTTTTTGATTGCCTCTGTGACCCCAGTGAGTATTTTAAACAACAAGTCCTGTTATATCAATTTAAAGACACTATGTAACACTGTGGAAGACCCGTTTAAAAGATTGTCGAACTTTGCTATCTGACATATCTGACAGTGTTTGAATGGACAAATAAACACCCTAGAACACAAAAGTTTGGACATTTATGCTGTCACTAGTACAATATGTGCAAATACAAATTGGCACATTAATTTTATATTGGGCGATAGGAAATTCTGCAACACAGCAGTCTATGGAGAAAAGCTGGAATGGTCTCTCAATGATTTTCACTTTTTTAAAGCACTTAATGATTGTTTTACACTGCAATTTTTTCAGGGCTTCATTTTTTAGACTGTATCAAAGACACTAGTAGCATAGGGAATCATGTAGCTCAGATCTTTTAAACTGGAAACATTGTTATACAGTGCCTTTAATTAAGTAAGTAACTAAGTATAAGTAATTACTGATGGTAATGATGATAATGATGACAAGGAGGACGACAATAAAAAATACAACAATTATTTTTTTGTTATTACTTTTAGTAGTACCAGTAGCAGTAGTAGTAGTAGTAGTAGTAGTAGTAGTAGTAATTGTTGTAGTACTAGCACTACTACTACAACTACTACAACAACAACTACTACTACTACTACTACTACTACTACTACTACTACTGCATATACTCAGGGTAACATCTTACTGTGACGAAATCCGTCGGGTAAAGTTTTTGTCAAGTGAGCGATAGAGTAAGTATCCAAGTCTATGGCAAAAATTCAAAAAAACATTCTCGCCAAACTTTATCCATTCACGGTCAAGCAGCCAAAATCCAAAATCTGAGGAGGGCGAAATTATCGAAAAACACTTTTTAAAAACACTGGTTTTCATTACTTTAATAACAATGCAGACCTAGAATTAAAAGAGAGGACTTTTATGGATTGGGCTTGTCATTCATATTTTGTTCTTCTCCTTCTTTATGTTCTTACTTGTTTTCTTTCTTTCTTTCTTTCTTTCTTATTCTTCTCCTCCCCTTTCCTTCTTTTTCTACTTTTTCTTCATGTTCTCTCTTGTTTTGTAGGTTTTTCTTTTTTTTTCTTCCTCTTCGTCTTCCTCTTCTTTATCCTCACGTAATGTTTGGAAGAGAGGACCCGTCTTGTCTAAAGTCGCAGGACCGTTTTCTTTTGAGGGGTAATGTTCCAGTCATCCCCAGACATATGCAGATAAAGAGACAAGGATCATATTCATGTTTATGCCATTTATTGATATCTCAATTTTCTGTTTGGAATATAGACCACAGTTACATTCATACAGCCAGATTTGTTTTGTTTTGTAGTTTTTTTCTTTTTTTTCTTCCTCTTCTCCTTTATCTTCTTTATCATTACGTAAAGTTTGGAAGAGGGGACCCGTCTTGTTTAAAGAGTCCAGGACCGTTTTCTTTTGAGGGGTAATGTTCCAGTTATCCCCAGACATATGCAGATAAAGAGACAAGGATCATATTCGTGTTTATGCCATTTATTGATATCTCAATTTTCTGTTTGCAATATAGACCCCAGTTACATTCATACAGCCAGATTTGTTTTGTTTTGTAGTTTTTTTTCTTTTCTTTTTTCTTCCTCTTCTCCTTTATCTTCTTTATCATTACGTAACGTTTGGAAGAGGGGACCCGTCTTGTTTAAAGAGTCCAGGACCATATTCTTTTGAGGGGTAATGTTCCAGTTATCCCCAGACATATGCAGATAAAGAGACAAGGATCATATTCATGTTTATGCCATTTATTGATATCTCAATTTTCTGTTTGCAATATAGACCACAGTTACATCCATACAGCCAGATTTGTTTTTGTTTTTTCCATTAACAGAAGTATCGGAGTCTTCTATCGATGTCCAGTTTGCAGTGGGTAGATTGCAAAGAAGTAATGGATCCTACGTTTGGCAGTTAGACGCGAATTTTACTTGGGAGGCAACCGGTGATCCAGGTAAAACGGCAAAAGCGTATGGACGGCAGAAGGGCCTTACCATATGCCTTAAGCAGAAGGGTCTTAAACTTAATAGCCTCTAAAATCATTGGCTTTTCTTCACATGAAATCAAAGTAGTGCGATAGTTTTAAATCCTTCTGTCAGTCTTTTAAATGCAGAAATCATATAAGGCAATATTTCTCAAATTAGAGCAAATTTATTGTTAAGGCCCTTCTGGTAGGAAAATGTGCTAAGGCCCTTCTGCCGGCCACACGGCGTGATGTAAAATGTGATAGTTGAGTGTCAAACAATTTTCACCCATTTTCGCTTTATGGAGGCGTCGTGGTTGAGTGTTTGAGAAGTTGGTTTCTCATGCGAGAGGTTGAGGATGACGATGATGATGATAATAATTATGATAATAATAATAATAATAATAAATAACAATAATAATAATAATAATAATGATAATGGAGAAGAAGAAGAGAAGAAGAAGAAGAAGAAGAAGCAAGAAGAAGAAGAAGAATGCGTTATTATTATTATTATTATTATTAATTATTATTATTATTATTATTATTATTATTACTATTCATTATTATTATTATTATTATATTATTATTATTATTAAAAAGAGAAATGTAACGCATGAAGGCCTTGATGGAATATATTGCAATAATTTTCGTTTTAGACAGTAAATTTCACAGGTGTAGAGCGAGGTGAGTTTGTATTCAAGTTATATTCACTACATTTCTCAACTCTACGCTTTTGTTCCTTTTTGGAATAAATCACTTTATTGAAATAAAACCATTATCTGCTTTACTGTATTATACGGGTATACGATATGTAATCATATTTGTATTACTTCTATGTATAAAGGTGTAATATACAGTGTGGCACAGAAAAAAGAACACTAAATTAACTAAATGTGGTGATTTTTTTTTCCTTCACTATCCAAGAGAAATTGCTATTTTTTCCATCTGATAGCATGTTCTTTTTTTAGTAATACAACTTTTAGATCGTCAATTTTTGTTCAGCAGAGCCAATATTCTGCAAAGTGGTGCATTTCAGGTTTTCTAGCGATGAAGTGGTAACAATGGGTCTTATTGCTAGTGTCCTTTGGAAATTAGAGGTAAACTGATGCGCGCATACCAACTTCACATTGGTTCACAAATACAACCCCAAAATAAAAAGTGCCGAGACAAAACGAATGATCTTGGTGCCATTCTACTTGCAAAAAAAAAATATGACATGAAGAATATGATTAGCAATTATTTGGGGAAATTAACTGTAAGATGTACTGTTCCGTTTTTTCTGGGTCACCCTGTATAGTATAATACTGTGAAATAAACATAAGCGTGTTTCCTCTTAAAGACACTATGTAACATTGTGGAAGCCTCATTTTAAAAATTGTCAAACTTTGCTATCTGACATACCTGACAGTGTTTGAATGGACAAATAAAAAGTGTTTATGTTTATTAAACACCCTAGAACACAAAACTTTAGATAGTTATGCTGTCACTTGTAAAATAAGTACCGATAAATATCGGCACATGACTTATTCTCAGCTGATAGAAAATTCTGGTCACACAGTAGTCTATGGGATATTCTGGAATGGTCTTTCAATGATTTTCACTTTTTAAAAGCACTTAATAATCGTTTTGAACTGTAATTTTTTCAGTTTTCAATTTTAGACCTTATCAGAGACATTGGTAACGTGGAGACTCATGCGGCTCTGAATGTTTAAACTGGAAACATTGTTATACGATGCCTTTAAAGCTGCTTTTTTTCATGCATTGTATTTGATTTATATATTTATCTTATTTATCTCTCTCTTTCCTTTAAGACCCTATGTTTGCTGTCAAGTTGAAAAATCACACGGATTCCGGTGGGTGTACCAATTTGATTGGTACTAAATGCCCCATTTCCAACAGTCATTACACCACGGTAAGACCTTCAAGCTACAGTTTTTGCTTTATTGACTTTCACGATGTTTCATCATTGCTACTTATCTGTAATTCAAACCACTTGGAACTCTTTATCATACATTCTCGTTCAAGAAAGCATTATACAGGAGGAATAAGGGATGTATAATCCTGCATAAATCAAATTTCAATTTCTTCCTGATCTACTCCATCATTTTTGTCACTAATTACTAATGGCTTTCATTCTTTTTTCTATAAATCAATAATTTTATTTTTTTAATCAATGATTAAATCACGTGATATAAATCCGATATCCCTGATAAATGTAGGTCACGTGAGGCTACTGTTTATTGCTAATCAAATGGAAAAAGAAAAAAATATATATCTATTTGTGATGGGCAAATATAAAAAAACAAGAAGGATTTGTCAATAATTAATGTTATTTTTCTTTCACAAATACTATGTACGTGTTTTTGAATCATCATAATCATAAGCGCATCCAGTGTTTTTCAAAGGGGGTGTTCAACAAAAAATGCAAACCAAATCGTAACTCCACAAAATTTTACGTTCGCCCTACAGCCAAAAGGGGTGTTTTCCGTGAAGAGGGGGATGTTTTCGTAAAAATATGGTTTTAAACACACTCCCTTTCTAAACGGGGAGGGGCTTTTGAATACCCCAAAACACACTCTTGAATACGAGTATGATCAAAGCTACAAGATGAGTCCTCCTTTCATACGCATGTGATAATTTCTTCCTGCAATTCTATGTTTCATTCCATTCTTTAGAGCAACGAATATTTCGTTTGGAGCAACATTAGATTCGGATATAAAATTGGGTTTGAGGTAAGCAGCTTAATCAATAGTTTTTTAACATTACCTGGTATAGTATCCGTGTATCCTGTACAATTATATGTGGTCCATTCATTGCTTATTTTATTGACCGTAAATATTGTTCACCCGAAAAAAATGGTTTATTGCTTGGTAGATTTTCATGAAATCGGGGGAAATGTTCGTGGGTATCATGCAACATGTACAAGGGATTCTTTGCGGGAGATCCCCTGTTTGAACCCCTGTGCTTCCTAAAAATATTTTACTCTTGAAAATTACTTGATGTATACCCAGACTGATTTTACTGAAATATTGTGGGCTACAGTCTTATATACTCACGCCGTTTGGCCCCATACAAGGAATTCAGACATAATTATGACGTACCTCTGGGTTCGCAGCATTATTGGTCAAGGAGAAACGATAATAATGAAATGATATTAATTTTCTTGATTGATACTGGTAAAAAGTATGTACTTAATGGAACAGAGGCATGAGGGAATTAAATTCTATCGTTTATACGATGTTTTCTGGGCTTCTATAAAATCTGTTCTCTCTGGATGTGCAATGTTCTGGGCTCTTCCATCCTCCATGGGATAAAGCCTCATTTTATTCTCATATCCCAACAAGATATCGCACTACCAACCCCAAAAATGTTCGTTATTAAAACAAAATTCAAAATTCAAGTGGTTATATGTCAAATAATTGTGTACATCTGTCCATTAGATTATTTGCATCAGATAATAACGGCAAAGAAATGAAAACAAAGACTACCTCACCTGTGACGATATATATTTCATTTTTGTAGGTGTCTGCTTATAACGAAACAAGAGGGGTAGCCAGCCACATTCCTGCCTGCCTTCGAAGCATAGAAAGTCCAGGTATACTTTTCTTATCCTTTCTTTTTATTGATAGTATACACACAGTGCGCGCGCGAATATGTACCTTATTAGTAGAGCTGAACCATGCAGCTACCGTCGGTTTCACGTCCATCGTCGAGAACGATCTCCATGCTGACTGACTAACTGCTGTGCGGTGAGGTGAATCAGCTAGTCGCCTGGGTGGTTTTCTTGGTTGCCGGTTCCTGTGTCTGCACTTTGACTCGAGTTCCGATTTCTTATCGATAGCGTCTTTGTTGGTGAAACCAACGTGAAACCGACGGTAGTTGACTCAGCTATACTAATAAGGTACGTCTACACGCTCTGCTACATAGCATCATTAGTTATGTAGCTCCATGATAGCATCGAGCTCTAACCTCTTTAGTCGATCCTACAGTGTCCAGCAGAGTTTTACTCTCCGTCACAAAGGGACCTTTGCGCAATGACCCGCTTAACTTGGAAACAAACTTCACATTTAATGAAAATTCAACCATGGGAAATGCGTGGGGTGTCTGTCTGTTTGTTTTTAAGCGTGATATAATAGCCATTACCCAGTTTACTGTAAGTAGAGCTTTGGACTGTCAGAGAAACTTGATTAAAAGAAAAGGCAATGTGCATGTTTTGTGTTTTACATTAAAGAAATATGTTTTCGATGTATAGAGTATACTGATGGGGGCAAGGTGGAATATGTGATGAAGCAGTTGTTTATAGCTGCATTTTTATGAAATATCTCTGTTTGTGTATTTTCACAGATTGCTACGAGGTGACCGGGGATGCCGATTTCTGTCGAACACAAGGTCAGCTTTGTTGTACATGTAGATAGCAATCACATTCAATTTTTGTTGAAGAATAGTAACAGATCCAACATTTTCCAGCCGATACGTTCATGTATATAGTAAGGCAGTTTATATAAAAGTTAACCCTAGCCAAAACCAGTTTTAAAATTTTACATGACACTGTAAAAAAAATACATAATCCAATTACACGGTAAAAAAAAAATAATACAACTGAATTACAGAAAGTGGCGAGATTCCCCTAAAGACTGAGGAGGAGTGGAGGTTGTGCTAGAATTAGTTTTCGAATGACAAGAAAACACTACATGTACAAAACAGATGGCATGCCATACTAGTAACCTCGTATGTGTTATCTCATCCTCGTTACAAACTTTACATAGAACATTTTTTTCATACAAATGATACCGCATGACATTAAGAATATAGCATGACCAATCAAAATTTGAGCTATAAATCTTAGAACAAAGTTGTCTGAATTTCCACTGTAATGCATTTATTTCCAGAATTTCCCTTCACTATTGATATTTGATAGAAACAAATATATCTTGTACCAACTGAGAGAGTTACTTGTAAATTTATACTGGAATATTATTTCGCTGCTCAGATATTTTAGCAAGTGGGAAACCGGTGAACGTGACCGTGGGAAATTTCATAGGAATATTCGATGCCCGGAGTAACAAAACTACGGTGACTGCAAAGGTCACATGGAAGAACCCCGTACAAGTGAACGGTCGTATATCCCTCTTTAGCGTGTCAATCTTCAAATCACCGGGCAACCAACACAGAGAAGTTTTGGAATCTGTCTATTATGAGGTGAGTATCGATCGTTCATCCCATATTCATGATTATCGATGGACTCAATGAAGCACATCCGTAGCGACATATTTGGAAGGAGATGCGCCGTTTTACTGCCAGGTAGAAAGTGACATTTGACTTACAGTATTTTAGGGGAAAGGGAAAAAATGCATTAACTGTTTCATTGATGGAACAAAAATACTCCTTCGTAGATGTTTCATGTGACAGTATTACACGCGTAAGGGGGAGGGGTGTTTTGGTGTGTTCAAACACCCCTAAAACACGCCCTTTTTTTCAAAAGAGGGTGACTTTAACCCCCCCCCCCCCCCCGTCGTCGCGCCGCTGTTTAGCCTTGAAAGGATGCCATTACTTGTCCGTGAAACCGGTGTCCGCCGAATCTGAGGCGCGCATGGGGGGGGTGTGAGCCTAATTTGGTCGTAAAAAAACACAATGTTATGCCGACATAGAAGAACAATTTCTTCTTCTTCTCTTTCATTCCTTACTGTTCTTACTCTTCTTACTTCTTCTTCTCTCCTCCTATCTTCTGGCTCTTTTTCTTCTTCTTACTTCTCTCTTACTCTTCTTCTTTCTCTCTTCTTCTTTTCTTCCTTCTTTCATCTCTTCGCGCTTCTTCTCTCTTCTCTCTTCTTCTTTCTCTTTCTTCTTCTTCATCTCTTGCTCTTTCTCTTCTTCTCAAATCACGTCAGTATTTGGCTGTAGTTTGGCTGACGGCTAACGCAGTCTGCGAAAACTGAACCTAATGAATCTTGACATTCAAATCTTTTTATAAGATATCGTAGTCATGGAGTCTATTTTGTCACCTGTAGTAATTTATGGGAAATTGCATTGTAGAAATAAGCCATGTAAAACCACAAAGTAATAACCCAATAATTATAATGGTACTTTAGAAAAGCAATTATTCACATTGTAGCATAAAGCAAAAAGCTTATGGTTCCGACTTTTGAGTTAATGATGCCGATTCTCACAAATCAATTAGTCAGATTAAGAAGCATGATATTTGTGTGTATTTTATTATGCGCGTAATCATTAAAAAAAATGTATACGTTTATATTTTCATTACACAATTGTTTCTTAGTGGAGATGTCTTTACTATGATTCTTACAGGAAAACGCAAATGGATCTTATCAACACGAATTCACTGTTCCCGACTTGTTACCGGAAACAGATTACCACGTTGTGGTAAGTAGAAGTACATTATATTCCATTTTTTCATAATTAAATCAAAACCTGAAGGTTTACAACGGCTTGTTATAAAATGCCAGGTGATTGGCGTGTAAGTTTCGGGTAAATTCCGATAAGCTAGCCGGTCAATTTTTCCTATGGTGTCTTTCAAAGAACAAAGCTACCAAGAAATCACACAAGTGATAGAGATCCATAAAAGCTAAGATACTTGTATTATTAGAAAGACAAAATGCCACTGAATCATTTGATATCACATTCTACTTACAATTTTGATGACATCGTCTCTCGAAAAGAAGAATTCTAGACCCTTGGCACTATTCGCATATTTTACGCTTCAGTGAGCTCAATTTGGAAATTTCCATCCTTTCTCAAGTTTAAAATTGTAAAATCCGTTACGTTTATTGAAAAAATTGAAATCAGATATTTTCAGCAAAATGTATCTTAAAATGTTGTACGAACATAAGAGGTTGTAACAATATCATGGTTGGGTGAGCACACTTAATAAATAAAGCAAAAATACCATTATTTACCAGTATTTTTGCATAAGAAATGACTCTTGTGACTTTTGAAAAGTGACATTTTTGTCGTTAATGTATGCTCACTCATGCATGGCTTGACGGATCAATCACATTTTTCCACAGAAATAAGTCAGTGACTGTAGAAATACTCCTGCCAAATTATTTTGCTAAAACTCACTTCGTTAAAAAGTTATGGTAGTTTGAAAAGGGGGTAGTTATTTTTTTGCCAAAACTGAGGCCTTCTTTATGAATGCATTCAAAAATTCACAAGTGTACTCGATAAATGCGATTAAATCGATTGTCTTACATAGTTCCTTTCTTCCTCCGTTACAGATTTTGCCAATTGTGGAAAACACTAGGAGGCCTGGAAATAAAGCCAACGTGTCCTTTACGACGTCTCCTGTCCATTTAACGACAGACCTGCCACCAACACTGAAGACAATTGTATTAAATTTCTTTCAAAACAGCGTTCATTCTACGAAGGATGCGGCTGGTGTCGATGCTTCCCCGAGTGGTAAGCCCATTCAGTGGCGTATCTAGCGGGGGGCAAGGGGGGCACGTGCCCCGGGCGCCACTTTCAGGGGGGCGCAAAAAGGCAAAAGTTAGAAGACAAACTAGGGAAAATAAAGAAAAAGGGAAGAAACGGGAAGAAAACGGGGGAGAAAAAATATTGAAATATTAATTTCACGAACATTCTTAGAAGCTGCCGGCGAAAAAATTGGAAATGACGCGATTTCGACGCTATTCCAAGGTAGCAGCTGCTGGAAGGGGCGCGATTTCAGCGCTTGCCCCTTGTCTAAAATTTTGAAAGGGGCGCAATTTTTGCACTTGCCCCGGGCGCTGCATTTCCTAGAAACGCCACTGAGCCCATTGTAGACCCCGTATATGTTGCAAGAACCGGTCCGCAGTGTAAAATATCACACCCGTGGTGTAGCCCAATATAGATCCAGATATGGTGTTATATTTCACCACTTTTGGTGTTAGAGGTGATTCTGTAATTAGTGATCAGTTTGATGTTTTAATCACACAAGAGTGGACAGCACTCTTGCTGTTAGATTTAACACCTTTGTTTTTGCAGGGGTGCTTGTTACCCGTGAAAATGATGCCTGTAATTCATCGACACCGGATTTGGTGTTGACATCTATTTCTTCCTTTTCTCTTCCTCCCTTTTCCTACCATTCTCCTTTTTCTTCCATCTTCCTCATCTCCTGCCTTGTCCTTCTTCTTCTCCTTCTTTTTGTTGTTCTTCTTTTCGTCTTCTTCCTTTTCTTCTTCTTCCTTTTTCCTTTTTTTCTTTTCTTATTCTTCTTCTTCTCTTCTTCTTCTTCTTCTTTTCTCCTTCTTCTTCTTTTTCTTCTTCTTCTTCTTTTTCTTCTTCTTCTTCTTCTTCTTCTTCTCCTTTTTCGTCTACTTCCTCCGCCTCCCCTCCTCCTCTTCTCATTTTTTCCTTTTCCTATTCCTTCTTCGTCTTTTCTACTTCTTTTTCTCCCTCTTGTTCTATATCTGTACCAAACAGTTACAAAATGTAATTACTTATGATACGGTGCAGAAATTAAATGATGTCTAATGTAACTGACAATTGTTATATCGATAAAGGCTATATTGGTAATTATTTTACATATTATGTAGTACCTTTTTTCAAGTAACATTTTGAAAGTAATCATATGTGATTACACATTGATAAAGTATTATGTTTTCATGAATAATGTTCTACGAAATTAAGTCAATCTTTTGATTTTATTGTATAAGTGTATCATTTCATAGAGTAAAACACGATCTTTTTGATAAACTATGAACAGTAATAATCGCAGGATTCGCTATTATTGAAGTCCAGTTGTCACTATATTATTGTTTTAGAGCTGACTTAGGCTATGGTCACAAATTAAGCGGCGACCGCTTGATTTATAGCCTGCTCGGTCGCCGCTGGAATTTAGGCATCGCCCAGCGATTCTTGGAGCATGTTGAACGGGCTGTAAAGCCCGATGCTCGGGCAGCGCCCTGTCGATTTCCTGTCGGTCACCGATCGATTTCAGGTTAAAACTAAGCAAAATACGGGAGCTGTTCCACAAGGCCTCCGGGCAGTGACCGACTGATGACCTACCGATTCCCGAACGGTCTCCCACCGGTCAACT
>JZLH01S0068272.1:25313-37073 GCA_001188425.1 Eucidaris tribuloides
TTTGCACAACAACGTTTTTAAGCAAAATGTCCTACAGCAAAGTTGAAGTACATTTTACAGACCTTCTAAATGCATAAAGGTTGTTTGGAAATATACATCTGAATTTTGTTAAGTAATGGCTGATTGTAACCAACATACATGTAGTTCTCAGTTTCCTGCTTGAAAATATACAACTCCATTCAAATAATACAAGAGGCTAAACAACAAGGGTTAGTTATAAAAAAACCCCTGACCTTTTACTAGTTCATGAAAGAGATGAGTCACCAAATAAGAAGTGAATGAAGAGATTATCAGTGAATAGCGCGTTCTATTGTAATTGACCTTTTAAGGACTTTTAAAAGTTAACTTGTGTCTAATCCTTTGTCCTATTGTATCACGATGCCTTGATTGAATTTATCGATTTTTCAGGTTCCTAAAGAATCTAACATAATACCCCCGTACTTGAGGAATGTAAACAATACAAAGAGATCACTGCTACTATCGGGAAAATCAGTGTAATTGGGGTGAATACAATCGTTTCTACATTTGAGCGTGAAATGCGAATCCCACAAGCTGCAGGGAGTGCATGGATGCGAATGCCGCGTGTAAAGAGTTAAGGGTCATTTTGGCGGAGAATGGTACCTATTGTTAAGGTTTTTTATTAAGAAAAATGCCATTTTTGTGCATTTTAGCGATGAAATAGGCAAAAAGATCTAGTGTAAATAGTAAAATTTCAAAATCATACCCCATGTTAAAGGATTCTTTTCCCCAGAAACCATACCCATGTTTAAGGATTTTTTGCATAAAAGTCACCTATTAGAGTGGCACACTCCCGTTTACCTTACTAGGCAAGTACCACCGACCCCCCCCGGTCATGTTGCAATATGGATGATTGGTACTCTTCAAGTAAACAAATTCAAGAAAAATCCTTCAAGCCATTTTTTTTATATTTAGCATGTGTTTATTTCTTCCATGACCATGCCCTTTATTTTTTTTCATCTCATCTTCAGATCATGCCACGTCCAATATGATGCATGATTTCCTAAACGAAATCCGTCTGATGCTCGAGATCGGGAATCATCCCAATATCTTGGACGTCTTGGCGTGTTGTACGGTCAAGGAACCCTATTACATGATCACCGAGTTACTGCAATATGGCGATCTACTTCATTTCCTGCGAATGTGTAATAAGGTACAGAGAGCTAAGTTAGTGGTCGCGGATAGATTAGTAGTAGCAGCCTAGCCGTAAATAGAGTAGCAGTAGCGGTAATAGTGTAGTAGAAGTAGTATTGTAGAAGTAGTAGCAGCAGTAGACGTTGTGTAGTAGAAGTAGTGTTGTAGAAGTAATGGCAGTAGTAGTTTAGAAGTTATGTAGTAGGAGTAGTGTTGTAGAAGTATTAGTTTTTGAAGTAAAGGTAATAGTAGTAGAAGTAACAGTAGAAGTAATAACAGTATACATGCAAAAGCAGTAATAGTAGTAGTGAAAACAGTAGTAGTAAAAGTAGTAGTAATAGTAATAGTAATAGTAGTGGTGGTAGTCGTAGTAGTAGTCGTAGTAGTAGTAGTAGTAGTTGTTGTAGTAGTTGTAGTAGTAGTCGTAGTCGTAGTAGTCGTAGTCGTAGTAGTCGTAGTAGTAGTAGTCGTAGTAGTAGTAGTCGTAGTAGCAGTAGTCGTAGTCGTAGTAGTAGTAGTAGTAGTAGTAGTAGTAGTAGTAGTAGTAATAGTACTATTACTACTACTACTACTAGTAGTAGTAGTAGTAGTACTATTACTAGTAGTAGTAGTAGAAGTAGTAGTAGTAGTAGTAGCTAGAAGTAGTAGTAGTAGTAGTAGTAGTAGTAGTAGTAGTACTAGTACTAGTAGTAGTAGTAGTAGTAGTAGTAGTAGTAGTACTAGTACTAGTACTAGTAGTAGTAGTAGTAGTAGTAGTAGTAGTAGTAGTAGTAGCAGTAGTAGTAGAAGAAGTAGTAGATGTTGTAACTAGGATTGTTTTTGATTGTCAAGTAATTGAAGTTGTAAGTATCATGGTGGTCTTCTACCTGAGGGGCGGCGCCACAGCAGCCACCCCAGTAAAATTTTCAAAATTCAGAAAATGATGTGGTTTTCATAGTATAATTTATGAAATTTAGGTCTTTATAACATCTCCCCCCCCCCATGGTTTTTGCCCTCCCTAACATTTTACCCTGGCACCGCCATGCTTTACCTCTCAAAATCAAAATGTACCGATGATAGAACATTCAGCAAATATGATGGAAGGACAGGGAGTACGATATTTGTTAAACATGTATGTATTTTTCTGTAGACAATCCGTATATGTTTGAATAGGCACTCAATTAATAATAATACATCTATCTCTTACATTATGAAGCCCTGTACTGATTGCAACTGATCATCATACATCGCTCATTTCAATTATTAGGTACTTCTCTATCATTATTTACGGAAACGTGTTGAGCGGTTAATTTCCGCTAGATTTTTGTCTGCATTTCGTTAAAATATTTCAGGAAGCAGTGCTCTCAATCAGATGTTGACCCTCTAAAGACCGTAGAGGACGCTATGTAAATCTAATTCTGTGCAGCACAAGATTTCAACTGAAAATCATAAGGCTTCTGTTTTGTTTTCAGAATACAGTGTTTTTCTTTGTGCTCCACAAGTATTTACGTAAACATAATTTTATGCGAAAAGTAGTTTGCACCATTATTACGCCTACATCTACCACGTCCACTAGTAGACTGATTTATTTTTAAATTGGATGTTCCTAGGCACCACAATTTTTTCTCTCTTTACGAATGTGAAACAGTTGTGTTTGCGAGGAGCAGATTACTTTTTGTCTGTTGAATACCAGCGTTTCTGTTGAAATTGGTTGAAAAAAATTTAACATTTCAAATATTCTTTTGATTATTTTATCAAGGAAGTGAATGTACAACAAGATCCAATCTATAATCTGACGCACATCGGCCGATTTCAAATTGCCAGACAAATTGCAAACGGAATGGTAAGTACAATGGGTAACTACATTAATGATATCAGGACTGGACAGAAAATTATCTCAACATTGAGTACAAATGCATTTTTACCCTCACATTGGCTATGGATTGCCTTCAAAACTCTCTGTTTCATGTATTGTTGTAGTCATGGAATTTCCCTGGCACATGTAACTAAATTTTTCACACTCCTCTATTGCCTAATCAGCTTCTTTGCTCAAACAATAGACTTCAAGAAATACAACTGATCACCTCAATTACACAATTTAATTTGTTTACAAATATTCTTTTTGTAAATTGCTTTTACACCTTCAATTTCAGGGGGGGGTTTGCTTAATGTTTCCTGTACTATTCACATTCGGACTGTGCCATCGAGGACTTTCAAAGTAGATTTTAATCCATTATTTTATTATTATTATTATTATTATTATTATTATTAATTATTATTATTATTATTATTATTATTATTATTATTATTATTATTATTATTATTATTATTATTATTATTATTATTATATTGTTATTCACAAGACGCGTCAGGGCAGATGATATAAAATTCATGTAGCTATATAATATGACAAAATCTCATCTATATTTGCTAGTTGATGACATGTAACCAATGTACATATCAATAGTGATATTTGTTCTTTTTTTCTTCAGATGTACATCTCCACGCAGCGATACTATCACGGCGACTTGGCAGCTAGAAACGTTCTGGTGGGCCAAAATCTGTTAATCAAAATATCTGATTTCGGAATGGCCAGTGATATTTACCAGGAGGGCTATCAACGATTATCTGCTGAACGAAAACGACCGATAAAATGGGCCAGTCTGGAGACAAATCTGGAAGGAAAATGCACCATTAAAAGTGATGTGTAAGTCGTTTCTATTCTATCGCTTTATTTTATGGTAATTGGTCAGGGGCAGTTTGTGCCAGTCAGCTAAAACCCAAGTGAGTAATATACATGACAAGAAACAGTAATATGTTGGACCACTTGCAAATAGTATCCATGTACTGGAGGTTAGGTCTCAGTGAGTCACATTTTAATTTGTAAACAATGTTGTTTGGTGCCGAGAATGACGTAAAACTTATGTGTTGTTGTTTTGGGGAGGCTGCTCTCTTTGTATGTACACTGTAATAGTTAGTAAGTTAGCAGTGTTGATTGTAATGACTCCCAAAAGGATTGATGAAAGAGGATGGGTGCAGAATTATTCTTAGCCTTGAAAATATCCCAGCCATGCACTTCAAAACAGAATAAATAACTAAACAAATAAATAAATAACAGTTTACCAAAAGTAAGGAGGCGTCGGTGGCACCCCCCCCCCGCTAGCCTCAGGTAACATCATTGATGCAAAAGATACTAAATACAATAACTTACTGTGGAATATGACTTAGGATTCAGTCAGAGAAAACTTAAATTCATTACAGTTCAAGTTAGTTCCTGGTAAATTTGTCCACGATACATAAAGTTTAAGTTCTCAATACATTGTAATAACAGAATATTTCGATCATCGCTGTGCAAGAATGTCAGACTAATCAGTTTTCACGCGGTGTAACAAAAGTGAAAAGGTTATAAAAAACTACACGTTTGCTACATGGTGTGACAACTGATTTCTTGATTACTCTTACACGTTTGTTATATTAGTATTAAGCATATCTTGACGGAAATAGTATGCCTCAATTCATTGTTTGGATTTTGTTTTTGTTTTGTTTTATTTATGATATCAAATAGTTGGTCGTATGGCATCGTGTTATATGAGATCTTTACCAACGGACAGACACCTTATCCCGAGATGGACGCCCGAGAGGTGATCGTTCGGATACGGGACGGCTACCGTATGGAGAAACCCAGCGACTGCCCGCTGGATGTGTAAGAGATGTTTGTCTGTTTGTTTATTTGTTTATTTATTTATTTGTTTGTTTGTTTGTTTGTTTTGTTTGTTTTGTTTTGTTTTGTTTTTTTATTTTATTTTAAGATCCATCATGACCAAGTACTCTTAGTCTCAGTTGAAGGAATTGCAGGGTGATCTCAAAAGTTACATTTAAATCTACGTATAGTTCATGTGACACATTCCTGCTAAAATTCACACCTAAATTTCTCAAGAAATTCATGGTGATTGCGTATTTATTTACTCAGCACGAAACGCTTGAACAACGACTGCGTATTTGAAAAGCACAATCTGTAGTTATATTCAAGATGTTGAAAACCGATCTATTAACGCGGGCATTTTCATGACTCATTCAGTCTTGAAGACACTATGTGACATTGTGGAAGCCCCATTTAAAAATTGTCAAACTTTGCTATCTGATTTGAATAGAAAAATAAACACCCCAGAATACCAAAATTCAGATAGTTATGCTACCACTCGTAAAATATGTACAGATAAATATCGGCACGTGAATTATTGTCAGCTGATTAAAATTCTGCAGCACAGTAGTCTAGGAGGGGTGGGAACTGTAATGGGCACTCAATGATTTTCACTTTTTAAAAGCGCATGAAGATAGTTTCGAACTGCAATGTTTTCAGGGCTTCATTTTCAGACCTTATTACAGACATTGGTAGCATGGAGAATCGTGCGGCTCATTTTTTTTTCAAACTGGAAACAATATTAACCATGCCTTTAGTGTTGTGATGTATCATAATTAATCTAAACAGAAGATATTAGTAGGAGCACTGTACTGCGTTATATAGAAAAACAAACCTCATTATTATTTATACGATCTTAAAGGTATGGAACGATGAAAGCGTGCTGGGATCACGACCCGTCTACTCGTCCAAATTTTCCAGACCTCTTTAATTTCTTCGATCGGAAACTCCTCGAATCCAGCCCGTCAGAATACCTCGATCTAGCGTCTGAAGATGATTACATCATCAATGACGTCATCCCCCCAAAGGTAGATTAATTCATTCACTCATTCATTCATTTATGAGTACAGTGTATGAAGTTATCATGTTGCAGAAATGCGAGTATAGCAGGTGGCCAACTCACCGAGTACGCTGATGATGGCATGCTTGGTTGGTTGGTTGGTTGGTTGGTTGGTTGGTTGGTTGGTTGGTTGGTTGGTTAGTTTGGTTGGTTGGTTGGTTGGTTGGTTGGTTGATTGGTTGGTTGGTTGGTTGGTTGGTTGTTGGATGGTTGGTTGGTTTGAACGGTTGTTGGTTGGCTGGCGGTTGGTTGCTCGTGGTTGCTCGGGTTGGTTGGTTGGTTGGACGTTCGATTGGTCTGAGCGCGTCGGTTGGTGGTTACGGTTGGTTGGTTTTGGTTCGATGGTTAGGTTGATTGGTTGGTTTGGTTGGTTGGTTTGGTCGTTGGTTGTTGGTTGTTGTTGGTTGGTTGGTTGTTGGTTGGTTGGTTGGTTTGGTTGTTGGTTGGTTGTTAGGTTGATTGGTCGATTGGTTGGTTGGTTGATAATGTTGCGATTGGTTGGTTGGTTGAATGGTTGAATGGTTGGTTAATTGGTTGGTTGATTTATATTTATTCTAGTGTCCATCCAAGAGTATTCATTTTCGTTACAGAAACGTTTCCTTATTCAACAAATGCAATGATTTTTTGCTCACCTGAGCCAAAGGCTCACTTGAGCTATTGTGATCGCTTTTTGTCCGTCGTCCGTCGTTCGTCGTTCGTCGTTCGTTGTTCGTCGTGCGTCGTTCGTCGTGCGTAAACTTTTACACATTTTCAACTTCTTCTTCAAAATGCATGATTGGATTTAGCCCAAACTTGGTAAGAATGATCCTTAGGGGTGAGGATTCAAGGGTCTTCAAATGGTACACCTGGCCCCCCTGGGGGCCAGGGGCAGGGCCCTAAAGGGCCAAAAGTAGGTAGTTTTCAAACATCTTCTTCTCTAGATCCAGAAATAGTCAAAGTAAGCCACTGTGTGTAGATACCTCTATATCTCCTGAATTAATGTTCCTCATGACAATGTTCAGGGTGGCCCCGTTTGGCCCCTAAGGGGGGCAAAATTTTGGGGGTAGGGCCCTATGGGAATAATTCACATTCACATCAATGAATTTAGACCAAACTCGGTGGGAATGATCTCAGGGGGAGGGGATAGAGGGTTCCTGGAATGGTACACCTGGTACACCTGGCCCCCCCTGGGGGCCCAGGGGGCAGGGCCCATAAAGCCCAAACCAGGTAACTTTCTAACCGAAAGCCCATTTGTAACCAAACTTAGGTGGTAGATGCATAACGGGGACCTCAATGTTATTTGGGGGTCAAAGGTCACATATGTCGGTCAAAGGTCAAATGAAGTCAAATGTAAGAATGTACCTGCAAGTTTCTTCTTTCGTTGGTATTGGCCCATTTGTGACTAACTTGGATGGTAGATGCTACATGTATGGTGACCCCAATGTTTAATTGGGGTCAAAGTCACATAAGTAGGTCAAAGGTCAAATTTAAAGAGACTACGGCGTGCCTTGTTTCTATAAAAACGTTTGTTAGAATTTAATTTAACTTGGCAAAATCAGCTATATGGCAAGGGGATGCAAAGTTATTCAACAAGTTCATTTGGCTATGTTGGTGCCTAGATATCAGGCACCATGGGCCTAAACTATGTTTATAATTGATGTTTTTTTCTACGGGTACCATATAGTTTGCAAGACCGCAGGTGAGCTTCGTCCCCCCCCCCCCGGGGGGGGGCTCTTGTTTTTTCATAATGGTTTATTTCAACGTTTTACAGCCATAATTAAAATAAGCAATCTCGACATAATAAAGACATTACTTTTGGGGCGTTTTCTACGTGACTGTACAACTTTTTATGCGTAGTAATATTCCCAGCCTGTAATAAACTTATGGAACCATAGTTATTTCAATCAAGAGTGTGGCCATATAGAACGATCATCATACTTTTAATTGCAACAGGCAATTGTCTACCAGAAGCATTTTAATTATTTCGTCAGTCACGAAGGCTTCTTTTTTGTAGCAATTTTCTTCTATTATTAATAAGTTGGGATATTTTTAGTATTCATTATCAAACAATTAATACATTTCCACAGTTCTGTCTTATATACCCGGGTACTTACGAAATAATTTACCCGATTGTCTCACGTTATCTGTGTTTTGTTTACAGTTCGAGACCGTTGTCGGTAACTTCGATCGACAAGAATCGGCAACAAATCCTGAAGAGAGGGCGCTGTTAGGATTCCCCATGCACGAGTCGACATCGCGGGGGTCGTTTGACGGCGGGCGCGACACCATCTCTGACCTGAGATTTGAATGCGTCGATGAGGAGACGGGAGAAGAACTGGAGGACGATAACGACGGTAATGACAATGACTCGTTCTCCGAGCATCTGTGCGTTAAATAGCAAAGGACTAGACACTCGATCGAAAGAACGACATTGATAAATTGTTTGAATAGTGAAAAGCCCGTTCACACATCGATTGAAATTGGAAATGGCGCTGCTATACGATAATTTCCATGATCATGGAATTTGAGAGATTTGAAATCATGCAGAATTGATTTGAAAATATGTCCAAAATGGTTTTGGAAGGAATCGTATTCGATGTTTTCATGCTGGACACGGCTAAACAGAATAAGGAGTAATCCCGCATTTGTATTAATTTTTATGGGTAAAATGCGTAGTTCATCTCTAAAAAGGCAAACTGTTTTATTCGTGGTCGAGTTGACGAGCATTATTTCTTTGTGTTTGCAAGACTTTTTTTTATGAACAACTTAGTAAATCTGTGTCATTATCATCATATAGCTTTCAATAATTACCATAAACTTTCAAAGTAACCAAGTCTTATTTTACTACGTTGAATTTTTTAACGATCCAGTATTTAGATTCAAACCACGGGAATTTTTGGATTTAGATCAAAGCTTGCATTCCGTCATATTACTTTTTTATGTTTGGACCAAAACCAGCCAAAGGCGTATCATCTTGTCGTTATTTATCTCTTGGAAAACAAAATGTCTTGTTCGTGGGTGGGTGAGTTACTTCGTTGTTATTGCAAGGAACTTTTTTACTGACTAGCTTAGACAACTTGCGTCAAAGTACGTTGTAGTTTTCAGTTTACTGTAAGTTTTCGTGTAAAACCAGTTGTGAAAGGTGGATTGGGTTTGTTTTCGAACAATAAATAGACGACATACAAACGTATAACTTCAGATATTATTACATAACAATTCATAATAACGTATAATAATACGAATAATAAACAGCTCGCTTTTTGTAAGGACAGAATTTATCAGAGCGAAGTCAGTAACATAAAACGATTGTTATATGCATTAAATATCATATTTATATTTTACATATATATGTATATTATATTTTTTACTTCATAGTTATATTTCACTGAGTTGCAATATGTTATGATCCAGTACTTTACTTAAAGGGAATTTTTAGAGTTTTATCAAATCGTAAGCATTTGCCTCGCAGGAGTTTTCGCACAGCCACTGCATCATAATCACTGATTTCAGTGATCGTAACAGCAGAAAATACATTTTTGGACACAAGAGGGCGCTGCACAACGCGGTACGCCGGGGTACAGCGGTACCCGGGGTAGCGCGTGATGCATCATGCATATTAAATTCACGACCCTATATCCACCCTATGGACAAGTTATTATTAGAACTTGAGATATAATTCTTGCACATTTTAGGGGGTCCAGTTAAATAGAGTAAAACACATATCATATTCAGTAAAAACATCCTTAAGTACAACAAATCTCAGTGTTATTGCGAGCAGCACACGTATGTACCTTATCTAGAAATGTATTCATGTATTTCTAAAGCCATTTTTCTGGTTGCGTTTATTTTCCACTCAGTCAGGTTGAGCATGATAAGGAACACTTTTATAGTCCACCCTCTCCCTCTTATCCCCTTTCAGCTCCCATTTTTCTCTTCTCTTCTCTTCTCTTTTTCTTTCTCTCAATCTACACTGCCTGAAAAACTGTTCACATATTTATCTTACCAGTCTGCTTAATGGTGATTTTTTGGTCATCATACTAAATAACTATAAGTAAATAAAGGAATTTAAATATATAGCATGTTGCTTGGAGTGTACTGTTAATGTTAAACGTGTATAAGTGTAAATACTGAAAACGTACTCATTTCAGGAAAAAAATAATACCATAATCATATAAAACATGTTGGATACATGATGTCATAAAAATAAAATGGTTTTATCGTAAGAAGGGGACAAAATGACAATTTGTTACATGAACTCAAAGCTTTCATTGGACCACATATCCATTCAAAATGCAATTATATCGTGTAAGAAGCTGCAATGACTTAATATTATATTTTCTAGGCTGTAATGTATTCATGAGAGTAGAAGTGTGTAATAATTGTATATATCAGAAAGATTACAACTTTTCTAAGCACTTTTTGCTGCTATTGAATTGTAAACTAAGAACTTAAATACGGACAAATTTACATATGATGTATCATTCCTAATGTCTTAAAGGTACACAGTCAAGGCCGAATGGAATAGCACGATCCTTTACTCTAATAAGTTTAAAAGAGACACAAGTTCTCCCACAGTGTAAAGTTAATGCCATTGGCGGTGTGATACCTTTCCTCTTGTCACTTGTGCAAGATGCATCTGCATAAAGTGTGTAACATTTTCATCATTTCGAGGCTAACTCGTATGGAATATATTCGAGAAAAATGTTGCACATCTTCATTACAAAACGGAGGTCTTCATTAACACTTTTCGTGCTCAAAACCATAGTTTTTTATTTTTTATTTTGAATCCCGCCTCGACAGTGATCCTTACTTAAATAAAAAATCAGTCCTACGGCCGTGAAGTACAATAATGGGTGATTTCAGTCTGTCACATCAAGGGAGCAGGTACATTATGCAAAATGTACATGTGATACTTTGTCAAATAAATTCTTGCAATAAAATCTTCTGTGTGTATAATGACTGCTGATGTTTGAAGACCTGACAACACATAAAGACAACAAAAGTCAATGAAAATTCTTTGCATTAGAACCAGGGACGGCGCCGCACGAATGTGTGTATGCAGGCATTATGTAGGTGTATATACATGTGTGTACATGCGTGTATATGTGTGAATACGTATATATGGTTGTATGCGTGTATTTTCATGAATGTTTGTATGTATAATAATTATGGAATATGGAGTGAATGTCCATTGAAGACTTGTCACGAAATATCTCGGGCTGTCAGGTCGATTTTCTCAAAAAACTGTTTCCTCACAGCTGTGATGCGTCAGGCCCTTTCCCCACTAATCCCACCGTACTATGTTTTCCCCCATTTACAACGTGTCTCAAGTTTGTGCAACTCAAAAGCGCCCCCTTTGGCAATTAGAAAAATATTGTTGTGGCTGACGCTTACACCAACGTCAGTCTAAGCTTTAAAATGCCGGGTTTTATTCATTTGTTTTTTTCTAATCTCGAGATATGTTAAGTTAACAACAGAACGATAAAATCTAATTGTACCATTTTAATGAGTTAAGAGGGTCTGATGATATCACTGACTGTAGTAAAAGTTGCACAATTATGATTTTATCCTGTCGTTGTTATATCTCGAGATTAAAACAAGCAAATTTAACAGAAAAACGGCATTTCAAAGCTAAGACTGTGCCCTTGGCATTGATATAAGCATTATGTCACAATTACAGTATTTTGTATTGCCATAGAAGGCGCTTTTCACTTCCACATATTTTTTTAACACGCCGTAGGATAAACCAAGCGATAAAATGGTCATGTCATGTAACAAATTAATGTCACCTCTTGCCGATTGGGTAAAAATTATTTAGCCAGACCCTCCAAACTCGGATAAGAGTATTTTGGGGCATAATACCCTGATGTTTGTGCCTTATTATTTTTAT